>JBBPMO010001390.1:0-10313 GCA_038090315.1 Xanthoconium stramineum
GGATCGTAAAAGGATAGTGCAGAGACGATCATCGAGGTGGTAGAAGAGGATGAGTTGGACAAGACGGTGGAGGGAGCAGAAGTAACAGGGTGGAACGAGGATGGTGGTGGACGGGGCGAATGATCGGTCGTGGAGGGATGCGGATGGTGACGTGTGAAATGAGGGTGCGGAAGGGTGGAATAGGAAGGAATACGGGAATGCCGATGGGCAGAAAGGGAAGAATGAGAGACGGAGGCAAGAGCAGCAGAACTTGGGTGTAAACTGGAGACACTAATCTGGGACGTCGTGGACGCTGCAGGGAAAGAGGTGAGCGAGAGCGGGGACCATGACGGGACATGTTGATAGAGCAAGACCTGTCAAAATATGACGGGAACAGCGACAGAGGACGGGAGAAGAGTGATCGAGGTGGGAACATAACGGAGAGCTTACCTCCGGTAGCGTTCAAAATGGAAGAAAGTGCATGATCCTCCTCGGGCGTCCGGCGGTTTTCCATTGCGGATAGTGGTCGAGTACGCTATGGTCGTGAGGGACGTAGAATGTGTATATATGCTACGAGTAGATGACACGCTCGCGAGCGGTCAGGCTTCGGGCTCAAGCTTGTTTGTGTTAGCAGAGGAGGGCGAGAGGGAAATGAGGAGTCGATGGGATCCCCGATGGGTGGGTGAATCGCGTGCGTGAATGGCAAAGAATGAGCCTGTATGTTTGGGAGTGTCGTAAGTGAGTCGTACGGAGAGACCCACCGCCCAGAACGGTCAATACACCTTCCAAAGTCATTTATGAATCAAAAATACTTTAGATGTCGTCTTACCGCGTTCTGTTCAGCACCGCCACACTCGCTCGGCCTTGGTTCATAGCCGGCACAGTGTCGGTCCTCCCTCAAGGCCTCACACCGCCTTCTCCTCCTCATGACGTCGTCCTGTCAGCGGTCAGCTTGTCGGACTGGCCTCAGGCCTCAGCAACTTGGCTGGATTATCGTAGCACACCGACCCCCGCGGGAGGAATGTTGTAGGAATCTTATCTGTCCGGAATTTGCTCGCGAGCGATCTACGCTAAGACTTGGGCGCTGTCGTCCACATGGAACACAATACCGCCTCGTCATTCCCCTAGGCAACACTGACCACCAAGCACCGCATATGCCCCTTGTCCTCGCGTCGTCCACGTATCCGTTCCCACCGCTCGTGAATCCGTCAACGTGGTTTACATACAGCTGCCAACGGATCCTCCTATTGCACACCTTGGCCCGGCTTGAGGCTTATGGTATATATTTTTCTTTGTCCCGTCTACTCCTGATCACTTTTCCTTGTCTAGGTGTGCTATTGGAATCGATTGGACTGGTCAAACCACGCGCGACTGCCAAATTCAAACCTCTACCCTCTCCCGTAAGCATTGTCCCCCGACCTCGGACATAACGCTATACATTCGATCCAACTTCCCATCTTCTCCCAGAGTCCCTGTTCATCTATTGCGATCTCACCATCATCTCTTCCTTCCTTTTTTTAGATTATGAAGAATCTCCTTTTGCGTTCAAACCGCCGTGATGGTATCGTATTTGGCTGCTCCCCCAGCTCTATCATTGACATACATATACATATCGGATGGGTAGCACAGAGCCTTCGTATTTCGGACGTGATCGTTTGTCAGCGTGGGTATCGCCCTCACCCATGACCTCTCAGTATCGAACACCTAACCAGGAGACTCTATCCCCTCGCGCCACACGTGGTATCGGGTGTCGAACGAAATAAACCGTACGGACCACACCACACATTGATTGAGGATATCTTTGTAATATTGACGCCTACGGTGACGACGATACATACTCTGTCCTCATGGCCCAGCATCAGTGTATCGTGTGTAACTACGTAACTACTTGAAGATTCACTCACGACGATTAGCGTGCCATGTTCAAGCAAGGACACAATGAGGCTTTCGTCCACCATCAAAAACGCCTATGTGGAGACAACACGATGTAGCACATGTGGCGAGGGGTCATCGATTCATCCTGCATGAGTAGGAAGGGGGGTCAAGTTACAGCGACCCTATGGGCTTGCCCGTGAGATCACTTATAAAGGCCAACATAGAGGAGAAACGGACCGACCATCTTCAACTTCAGTGAAAACGCGCGATGTCACAGTCACATTGTCACGCGTATCCCTCTCATTTACAGTGCACCATGCCACGCGCAGGTCCGAGTCGCTCTCAGCCATCTCAGCATCACTCGCAACGCACGCGAGGACGCCGTGCAGATTCAGAAGACGATGATGACAGCGAAAATGACAGCCCAAACGCGAACCCAGACGACGACGTGAACATCGACGCCTCTCAACCGAGACGCACACAGGGTGGCGATTCAGACGATGTGAGTCTGACGCATTGGTGGTTGCGCACCCCTCGCTCATGCTCATCTTTCTTACAGCATCTCGACAGAAAGGCGCGCGAGCTAGTTCGGCTCGCACTCTTCTCCGAGCAGAAACGCGTCCCGTTGCGTCGCGAGGACGTCAACAAGAAAGGCAAGCTTCCGGCTCATTCGGCTCATCCTCTTCTTCTAAAGACGTTTCTAGTTCTTGGCTCGTACACACGCTCGTTCAACGCTGTATTACAGAAAGCTCAGCTCCTCTTGCGCAAAACGTTTGCCATGGAACTCGTCGAACTTCAGGCCCGTAACTACCGTGACCAAGATCCCGCAGAGGACCTTGAAAACGCGACAGGCGTCAAGAAAAAGGGTCCGTCCATTTGTTGTCCTTGGCTATACCAGGCTCGTTTTGACTACCCCTCGACTCCTCAGCCACTGCGGCAGGCTCCAAGACGTACATCCTCCGCTCGATTTTGGACCCAACCATCATCGAACAGGCCGCGTTGTCCGACGAACGTCTCCTCGAAGAAGAGCTCGTGGAGGGCCCTGACAACGATGATGACGACGACGACATGCCTCGCAACTATGGCAGCATCATCGCCTGGAGCACTGCGGATCAACTCGCCGCACTGGGTTTGCTCCACGTTATCCTCGCACTCGTCTTGGTCAATGGACGGGCCGTCTCTGAGGGTGCGTCTTTGCATTGCGTTCTCAGACTTGGCTGATCGTAGGTGTGCCGTTATTTAGTTGACCTCAGAGCCAACCTCAAACGCCTTCGTATCCCACCTGGTGCCACAATCCCCTTCAACTCCCAATCCAGTCACCGCTCCATGTCCATCGACGCTTACCTTCAACAGCTGGTCCGACAAGGCTATCTCGATCGCGTGCGTCTCGGCGAGACCAAATCTACGACGGGTAAACGCCGCGGACGCGTCTCTGCCACACAGAGGAACGGGAACACCGAGGAGAATCCCCAAGCGTACGAGTGGCGATGGGGAAATCGGGCACATGGCGAGGTCGGAGAGCAGGCAGTGGCGCTGTTTGTCGGTGAGTTTATGGTTGAACGGACAAGGATGGAGGACGTGGAAGAGGAAGAAGAAGAGGGTGCGGCAGGCCGTCGACGGGGCAAACAGAAGCAAAAGGACGGGGGATTGGAGAAGCGGTTGGAAGTGACGATTAAGGCGATTGAGAGAGCCGCTGGAGGGAACTTGACTGACGTCAAGTGAATAAACTTGTCCACTATTCTTCCCATACAATGGATGACTTCTCGCAATTAGGAAACTTTTTGTAATTAGTAGTAAGACTAACGAGTGTCCCAACTGCGTGGCGGGAGGGGCCCGACCCAGGCTCCTTCCCTCTGATGCCTCGACTGGGAGGGCGACTTATACTCCACACCTCTCAAAAGGTGTGCAAAGCACGCCGTCATGACACTGACTCGCAGTTTCTTCAGCAAAGTCATCAAGAGGCCAATTGGTTGATCCCAACCGCACAATGAAAGTACTTGCTTACTCAGTCACCGCATTCCTTGAACCTCGTGCGCAGTCAGAAATATCGGAAGTTACAAGCGGAACAAGGTTTTACAGATCCCATCTTCTTCTAATACACTGGGTGTGTTCTGATAGACTCATTCCCCCATCAGAGTCTGCACGGCTTTCCTCACAATCGCTTTCAAACCTTCCACTTGGAGCTCGAGGTTGCGAATCTTTTACCTCGCTTCACGCAGCTCCCCATTTAGTCGTTCAACCTCTTCGAGTTCAGAGTTCCTCTGCAGATGCGTGTCAACCCTGTCAACGTTTAGACGACAAGAACGCACGTTGTCTCTGCGAGTGTCTGCAATTGTGGCAGGGAGCGAACTGACACGCACAGGGATCGTCGTTGATTTCGTGACAGCAGGCGTGAACGTGGGTTCGGGTAAGGCTTGATGACCTGGGGAGGCAGATCGCTCTCGTTCACCGCTTCCTTCTTCGGGTCCGGATTCGGGCTGACTGGGCTTTGCCCTCCTTGGCGGCTTCTGGGGCCGCTGAGTTTTGTCGGCATCAAGAATGGTACCCTTATCGACGACGACTCCTAGAGTTCCCCCTACATCTTCCTGCTCCTGCTCCACACTATGTGGATTGCCTGGTGTCTCTTGCTCCGCTGCGAGCATTGAGTCACGATTGCCTGTTAGCTTCTCTTTACTCGGTTTCAGGTCCACCTTTTTCCTGGGCTGCTTCCCCGGGCTAGCTCTAGACCAGGCGCTACGCACTTTGTCAGCACCAAGAGCTCTCCCGTTCACCGTTGACAATGGGGAGTTGGGATCATTCTCGATGACGGGTCCCTGGTAAGAGCCGCACGCCACATCTCCCCGCCCTTGCTCAGAACCAAGTTGGCTATCTGGTGTGTCTTGCGGATTCCAGACCTTCTGGTCGACTATCGACAGCACGTCGCCAGGCTAAACAACTGTGTCAGCCTTGGAGACATCTTTCATACGACTTTGAACCGTACCTGCACCACACTCTCGTTACCGACAACATTCGATACTGGGTCGCTGCACTCCTCGTTCGTGGATGCTGGTGCTGGAGGTGTGACAGAAACCACAGCCAGCGCAGATGACACTACATCATTGCCAGTAAAAATAGTGCCGTCCTCCAAGCTGACAAGGTTTAGCCGTACCCATTTTCCCTGCGAAGAATTCAGCAGCAGTCAGAGATGGCTCCGAGGATGGCGCAGGTGGGTAGATATCCAATTGGAAGGAATCAGCCTGCCACAGGTGCCATCAAATGCAAATGAAATCCAACTCATGCATGATACGCACCTTCCGAGGAACGATAAAAACGATCGGCTCCACCCCATTGCTGGTGACTTTGAATGCCCTCGCAACTCCACATTTGGAAACTTCCAGCGCATGTCTGGGAAGGAAGCACATGCCATGTTGAGGGTTCGAGGTCGAGTGCACTGCGAGTGAGTGCAACGAGTCAGACTCATATTCGTAAGAGCGGATGTTTCCATCCCTGTTCAAACGCGAGTCAGTGACCACTCTGACGTTCAAAGCAGAAGACAGACCCCTTGCCAGCTGGTGTAGAAGCAACCAGTAAGCACGATGAACACGAGAAAGAAGGAAATGTGCATACCAAGAAACAGGATGCCACTGTCACTCCAGAAGGGCATAATAACGCCGGCACTCTGGTCGATTGTGAGGGTCTTCACGTTTCCAAGTCCTCCCAGTCTCCCAAATGCTGACCTGCCGATCGCTCATCTTGCTGAACCCAGTTGTTGCGATGCGATCGTGCTCTCCCATCCAAACAACCCTTGCACTCTTGATACCGCCATGACCTTCAGTGATACGGACAGGATCAGCACCAGTCCTTGGGTCAAAGAGATGGTGCTTCTTGTCTCTACATGTGGTTGCGAGAACGGTGCCGGTCATGTTGAACGTGAAAGACTGTATGGTATTGCCGTGGCTGTCCAAGGTGGAGCGCGGACGCGACAGGTCAGCGAGATCCCAGAGTTTCACGAGATGCTCGCTGGATGTGGTGGCGAGGACATTGGCAGCAGTTGGGTGCCAGAGAACTTGGCCGACTTTGTTGGGGCTCACGTCGACCCTCGCGACGGGCTCCAGGTCTTGAGGTTCCCAAGCGTCCGAGGCCCAACCATCAAAGAGGCTGTCGGGGACTTTCCAGAGGAGAGAAGTACCGTCTTCTGAGGCGGAAGCGACAAGCGTGTCGTTGGCATGTGACCAGGCGGTGTCCAGCACGGCTGCGGTGTGGGTGCGCGAGAGGAATGATGTCGGGGAGCCTGGAGGGTATGTCGTGTACACTTGGATCAAATGGGGACGGAAGTGGAAGTATGGCAAAAGCACCACCGCTGGATGCAAACCAGTTTATACTGATGTATCGCTGCGCAAAGATCGGTCGACTGTCGCCCTCAAAGTGGATGATGGCACATACCATGGACGTGGCGATCAAGTTGGTGTCCCAAGTGCTGGAGGAGATTTTGATGTTATCATAGCCATATTCCTTCTTCAATGCTGTTTGACCAAAGACATGACTGAGAACGCGATCATGAGATCAAGGTGCGGTTGTGCAGTGGACGTGTGTGCAGTGGCAGATGGCGAGAGACTTGGACATACCGATATTTGGAAGCGCGCACAAACTGGGGGATTTGTAACATAATTACTCCTCAAAGTTGGAGGAACATCGCACAGTTATGGAAGCCTAGACCATCGTCTCACATTCGAATGAACGACACACACTCCGTAGACTTTGGCAGACTTCGGCACATGAATAAGGGAATCAAGTAACTCACTTTTCATTGAGACCCTCGAACACCCCCTCAGCCGAAGCACATATGTACACCCTGCAGTAGCTATCCCACAGCCTCCTGGGATGCCGGGAGATATAAGGCGTGCGTCGTATTTTTCTCGTTGCGCGCTTGGGGTGACGACGCAACTCGGATGTAGGGTATCCCTCGGACCATATCAACGCCGTCATCACGCACACGATTCATTTCCTTGGGTTGCTCACGTTTTATCTGGGCGTCAAGTTTCCTTTCGAGCCCGAGTGGAGTGGGAAAAAGTTGGGTGTCGGATCGGCGCTGGGAAAGGCGGCGAATCAGGGAGCTGGGCCAAGTAGGTATACTTTCGTCCCTACGTACGCGGTATACACGGGGTGTTCACGTGGTATGTATCTAGGTGGACGACAAAGCACCCGCTACACCTCACAGCGTCCTCTTCGTCTACGTCATCGCCTTCGTCGCCACCGACGCCACTTCCGGTGTCAACAATCTCGGTGGCACAGACAGCGGAAATGGCGTCCTCGGCGACGCTCGTACTGCCCAGCGAACCCAAGGCGTCGTTTACGACTGCGTTCGCGATGTTGTTGTACAACGTCTGTTACCTCGCCCCACTCAGAGCGTGGAGATACCCCTCTCCCAGGCAGGGGACGCGCTCAGTAATCTTTGGGCCGTGTGTTGCAGTGGCGAATTGGGACGGTACGTCGTCGCTGTCTTTAATTTCTCGTGGCCCGCCTGAACTTGGCGTCAGGCGCTCGCATGAGACGACCCCGGGTTTACCGCCTCCGACTCCGCCCTCGTTCCCACTCGATTTCGCGCAGGTGTTGCAAGCGACGATGGCGAGTCCGGCGAAGGGTAGACGACGGGTTGCCGTGGTGGGGTCGGGCGTGGTGCAGGACAGCGCGGCAGGCACTGGTGAGCCGACGTTGGGCATGCGGTCGCCGACGCGCAGACGACCGGAGCGGATCGCAGAGGAGGAAGGGTGGGAGGTGGTCGAGGATGATGGGCCTGATGACGGGTTTAGATGACGAGGTGGTTCGGATCCAGTGACGCACCGAGACGCGATTCCTAGATCACCATGAAGATATCACCATAACCTAATCTTATATCATGACCGCTGTATCCACTCGCGTTCAGCATGTTTCTTCGCACCACGAGAGAAACTTGGGGTCAGAAACCATTATTCGCCTGTCACAAACCACAAATCACATTCACATCGGTCACTGACAAGAAACACTGGACGCTACTACAACCAACACTTCAACAGCAGACATACATACACAGCACAACTAGACAGGATAAAGGAAGCATAGAACCCTTACATAAAACACGCTCGAAGATGCAAACACAAGGTTAGAACGTCAGTAAGCCAACGCAGACCGTAACATTGCTTCTGCTCTGCGCCGTCGACTCACTCGCCTGTGTACGGGCTGATCACATAGTTCAGACTGTTTGTGTCGTATGTGATGACCCAGTCGGTGGAGGGTTCCAATGTAGCGAGATTCACGGACCAAATGACCTCGGAGGTAATTTGGGTCCTGAGGATGTCGGTCTCTTCGATGCCCCCGACGGCGTAGGCTTGGAGGAGCGCGTTGAATTCGACTTCGAGACGAGCCCCGACACTGTATCAAGTATGGTCGGTGAGACGGCGTGCTCTGGACGACAGGAGATGCTGGAAGCTTACGGGACGTCAAAGGACAAGAGGGGCGCCGCGAATCCTGGATCGGTGCCTATGAATCACGGATTAGAACGCGTGGCTTGCGAGAGAAAAACCACGCACAAACAGCGATATTCTGGCCCTGGCTCGTGCTGTTGATCCCCACGAACTCGTTTGGGTCCAAGTTCAAGTTCTGTTGCGGGACCTGTGGACGAATGTCGTACGCCATTGTTTATCCAAATAGGCTCGCAGACTTACGCTCCAAGTGTAGCCGTTGGTAGCGTTGCCAGTTACAGACGTGGTCTGCTGGAACTGTGTAAAATACATCATTAGTTGATCAGCAGGAATGACAACGCGACGAAAAAAGTAGTACATCGATATCCTGGACAGCCTGATCGATCACGACTTTTCCCTGATCAATCTGAGCGGTGGCAAACGCAAACCTGCAGGTGAGGTAAGTTGACGGCCACTCTACGACGTCAGAAAAAATCTTGTCTACTTACTGCTGCTGGTAGACCAGGTCGAACTGGTATTTCCCTGCATGTATCATCAGCGGACCAATCAGAGATACGACACTGTGTCATTTACCGTTTGGGAGCACAGGGTTGACCCTAGTAAATCACGAGCAGTAAGCCAAAAGCCATTTCGAATGTAAACGTGAAATACACACTTCCAGACGACAGGGAAAAAGTTTTCATACAGTTGGTAGTTTTCGATCTTCTGAACATCGAATGTAAAAACCAACTGGTTGGCCGGGAGGTTGGTGCTAATGTAACGTCAGCGTCCGAGCGGGAGAGATCAGGGAGAGAGATACTAGGTGAAATTCAAGGTTTTCGTAAATCCCATGGCTGAGAGTGTGTATGAGATATAAGTCGTTGTCCTGATGGATGGTCTCATTCGTCCAGAAACCATACTCTTATATACTTTCAGTGTTGGCCCTCACAGGTTTCTCCGAGCAGCCAGTTCAAGCAGGCGTACCGTGGCGCACACTGTTTTCTGACGGTGAAAATTGTTGCAGATGCGCACTCACCCACGCTTGATGCGCCCTGCAGTGGCTCCGTACAACAGAGGAACTGAAATAGCAGGTAGATTGGGCCCACCGGAATCGGCTCGCTCAGCGGTGGTCGTAGGACATACGCTGCCTCCGTGGCTGCTTTCACTCCCCTATCACGGAGGATGTGCCTGGGTCTGGTTTAACTGGTCCTGGGCCTGGAAAACACTTGCGAAAGGCATTTAATGTGGCCCAGCAGGCATAGCCAAGGGCCTGCGTGTTCAAGTTGGCTGGTCTACGGGCACAACGGTGTACCCAACAGGTTTTGAGTTAGTGAGTGGGGAGTCTATGGATTTCTTGGGCACACCATGCATCTCACATGGATTCGAGTCGTTCGGTGGGCCGTTTGGGGATCATTTCGGTGGATTGTACGCTCCAACTGCATTCGAGGCTGTAGAGTGTGGGCATCGGGCCGTTCGTGCACCGTTCCGCCACTGGGCGTCCCGCGCTTGCATGCCCCTGTACCTGAACTCCCGAATTCAGGAGATTAGCTACCACCACATGTTCCTGGACCCGAAGGGGACAGGCTGTGTGGTCGGAAGTTCATGGGAACCTATGAAAACCATGTCAGCTGCCACGTTAGAATGATCAAACTGTGTTGACTATGCAGTTCCTGACCCTGGCGTATTCAGATGCCCGACGCCTGTTGTGGTTGCCACTATTAGCTGGCACCCCAAACCAATGGACCATTGGTGACTTGGTTTTGTGAGGACAATTGCACAAGGTTCCTGGTATCCAACACCCCTGAAACTTTTGTGGCTGAAAGGCTGGAGTATGTACATCACGTGACCCTCCGCGGGAATTGCCTTATATAGTAATTTCGGCCTTAATAAATTCGGCAATTTTGCTTATTGCTAAATGATGATTGCGGGTCCGCGGCCCGCCCAGGGACATGTTCTATACATGTATAGCTACCTTTTTTAGACTGACAACGTTGTGTCATTTTCTGTTCCTCTTTAGATATTCGACCCTCAGTGATTTCAGGA
>JBBPMO010001391.1:0-10303 GCA_038090315.1 Xanthoconium stramineum
AAATTTTGCAACTATAGAGAATCAGTCCTGTGACTGATTCTGTATTGTAGTTGTCCTCCCCAACATCCTCCATAAATTTCACTAAGTCTCAAAGCAACTAGTCATATTCATTTGTAAGGTTAATGTAAATGTGGACTTGTGGTATAGTGGTTAATGTGCCCAGCAAGCAAATTACCTGTTTAGGTAGTTGTGGGTTCAAATCCCTTGATTGCACTTTTTTTTTGCTGCCTTATTTCAGTTTTCCCACCTGCCCTGCTGTGCCACATCCAGCATCTGATGTCCTGTGGATGTTGCCTGCATCATGCCACACATGTCACACTACTGGTCACACTACGTATTTTATTTATTGTGTCCACATTTTCTGTCCCACGTCCACTGGCACTCAGACTCACTTGGGTGTGTAGATGAGCTTCAGGACATGCTAGCTGCATCATCTGGTGTTCAGGTTTCACGTTCGACTATATGGAGAACACTGCAAAACACGGGTTTCACAATGAAAAAGGTAGGTTCATATATACACGATTCAATGTATTGATTGTCACTGCATTTGTTCAGATCACACGTATTGCAGCAGAGCAGTCTGCTGAAAAACAGCTTGATTATCTTACTCACATTGGAAAATATGCTGCTGAGCAGCTTGGCTTTGTTGACGAGAGTTCTGTTGACCGTCGAACCATATATGGTGGCCATGCATGGTCAATTAGAGGAACCAAAGCACAGTGCAAGGCATTCTTTGCACGTGGTCGAAGGTAAGTAATCTGATGGTACAGTACAATCAATACTGACTATTATACAGATTCTCAGTTCTCCCTGTGCTCTCACTCCAGGATGGTATACTGCACTTCAGTATTGTCGAATGGTCGTTCTGTACTGAAAGCTTCACACGATTTATTACACAGCTTCTTGATCAGATGCAACCATTTCCTGCCCCAAACTCTGTGATCGTGATGGACAACTGTCAGATTCACAAGCATCCCAACATCCTGAATCTCATTCACTTGAGGTATGCTCTATTTCATTACTTGATTTATGGACTGACTATCTTTATAGAGGAATGTGGTGCAAATTCTTACCACCATATTCCCCTGATTTGAATCCAATCGAGCTTGCCTTCTCGGCAATGAAGTATCACCTTCATAGGAATGGTGATTATATGCAGATGGCAATGACGAGGATGAGTGATCGGGAGGTATATATTACATTGCTTAGGGCACTACATGATATCTCTCCTCAGGATTCATATGGCTGGTTCTCTCATTGTGGATACATCTGATACAAACAATACACTATGTTTCTGTTGTCCTGAATTTTCGCCTTCACGTTGTCAATGGTGTCAGAAGACTCCACTTCCGACACAATGGTCTCACACCCGATGGTAATGTCAAAGATGTGGCTTCAACAGCCATTGCACCAGGGCCATCCTTTTCTTCTTTCCCATCCATGTCTTTCCGTTCCAAGCCAAAGTAGCCCTATGATAGCCAGAGTGACCCGGCTCCTGGCCCAGTCACATCCCACACCTTGACAGTCCCCTCAGCACCACAGCTGACGAGTGTGCTTTCACCCCTAACAAGTGCAAGATCCCAAACAGCGTCCGTGTGACCGATGAGCTCACCCCGAGAGGATGACTCATCGTACGGTGCATAAGTAGTGTGAGAGGGTAATGGGAGTGCCCATACTTGGATGCTTGAGTCGAGAGATGCACTGTACAACAGCTGGCATGTAGGCGAATGCACAAGACGAGTGATGGCAGCAGAATGACCTTGAAGTGTAAGCTGAGGCTCGCTCTCCGTCATGGGGCGGGTACTGCAAAGGAGTGAATGACAAATAATGAGCAAGAACCTCTGACGCACTTGGAGGATGCCAGACTAGCCACGTCCATATGCCATATTTTGACAGTACAATCATCACCACCTGTGGCCAAACAGAGCTCATTGGGGTGGAATGCAAGTGCACAAACAGTGTCGAGGTGACTTGAAAACCGTGGATTAGCCAAGACTTTACATAGATATATTGAATACACACTTCCTGTTACGATTGACTATCTCTCCGGGGCCTCTTTTCTTCTTATCCGTACTACTCAGCACATGTTTCCTTTAGGCCTATGTCAGTATCTCGAGGACCGGTATGTATTCTCTTTAGGTCCTCACTGCTTCTCCTTTGTGCCCTTCCCTCGGGACGCCCCTACCCCTGTTCCTCTTCTGCTCTTCGCTTCCTGAGTGGGGTAGGATCTCATCTTTGATCTCATTGTCACTTACATAGCCTCTTTGTGATCCCCGTGGACAGCTCTATCTCCTCTAGGCGGTTCTCTTACATCACCTCGTGTTCCTTATAACTCATTCATGTTCTATGGTATTCCATTGTGTTCCACGATGACGCGTACAGTAGTACTTATACCGACTGCCGCTGTATTAGTTCTTTACGCTTATTCTACACAATAGAAGGTATCTTGTCGTGTCCAAGTCTTGCCTTGAACTCCTAAGTCTCCATCGTCTCAACTAGTGACCTTCGGTCTCTAAGTCTCACCTAGTATTTCCAAAGGATGTTGTGTCTCTTCATGAGCACCTCCCTTTGACTAGACCATATAGGCCGTCTCTCTCGTCGACGGATATCTTCCGCGTAACACTTCCTGAGTGTTCGCTTGGCTTTCCAGATCTTCGTGGTCTCACCGTCTGATTCATCGACAACACTGACCAACTCGGCTTCATCATCTTCCTCACCAACCTTCTCAGGGTCCTCCTCCTCAGTTTCCCTCCATTGTTGGACATGTTGCTCGTAAGACAAACATAGCTTCTCTTTCCATTCTCCTCCATTGTCAGGATGGAAAATCATCGTCAGTGGCTTCGGAAAGTCACCTTCTGAGCGGGGTACAGGGATCTGTCTGATGCTGTCTTGTTGTTGTTGTTGTTGTTGAAGTTGCGTTTGTGGTTGGAAAGGAGGCTGAGATGCTGTGACATTACACTGCAGCTGGTTTTCTTGTGGTGGCTGAGGTTGCACATGGATCGGAGCTTGCTGTTGCTGCTGGTACCCAGCAATTGCGAGTGGATTCGTGCGCTTGAGTGGGCCCATAGATGCGGGTGCGCTGGCAGGGCTGGACACGACACTCATGGTGCCAGAACTGGCACCACTGCCAAGCATCGGGAACTCCTTTCCTGGTGGTCCACTGGTGCCGACACCACTGATCAGCAGACCAGCTGCATCTGGAAGCTCCTTCCTAGGTCATCCGTTGTATATGGTATCAAAGGGAGAGGGTCCTCGACCTTGCACAATGCCCTGCCCTTGTCCTGCACTGCCCATGCTTCTGGCCATCCCACCCAGTCCAACTCCTGCAGTAGCACTTGGGTTCATGACATTGCCACCAAGGCCCATGCTTGGGTTCGGGTTGGAGATGAGCAGGTGGTTTGGAAGTGGGTTCATTGCTTGAGAAGAAGTGAGATATGAGATCTCTTGGAGACACTGTTTGAGGTACTCTCAGCTCCTTGTGCGTGATTTAGGGTCATGCGTAGTGGGCACTTTAGCCAGAGCAACACTTGCGGATGGTGCAGAGGCAACAGTGAGGATAGCACCAGAGGAAGCACAGGGAACAATGCCGTTTGGTGCTTTCTCAGGTGGAAGGGGCGAATCTGGCGGATGAGGTGCTACATTGTTGCAGTTCACAAGAAATGAAACAGACAAACACACCCTCACTTTGAGGTGAACTTCCCCCACTGCCATCTTTATGACTCTGTGCATCATCTTTTGCACTTTGCTGGATTGCAGCTAGCTTGGATGGGGCTGCTGTTGACGATGGGGCAGCAAGTTGTTTTGAACTGTATATGGAAACATGGAACAGAAAAAAAATCCAAGACATGAGCAAGGCTACATAATGAGTTGGTGGTGAGCTCACTGTTCCATGCAAAGGGCATACTTGAGCATCTTGATATGTCACATGAGATCCAATTTGACATTCTCGAACGAATGACACTTGCCCTTGAGAAGGGCAATGCGTGCCTACAAAAAATGGACAATGAGCATGGTGCACACAATGGCATAAAATGTAGATGTGTCCAATGGAAGAAGGGCCAGGAAAAAACAGTTGGCTGATACAAAGATGCTGTCTCAAGGCCAGACCCAGATCAAGACAGACACGAAGTGGTGTATGCCAAGGTGGAGAGTGGTCTCCTTCCAAATGTCGTAGTTAGTGTTTGAAAGTCCAGTCCTAGGACTGGAAAAAGACTGCAACCGAACTGGACTAAGACCAAACAAGACCAAGACTGAAAATGACTGTTTGTTGGTCTTTTGCAGTCTTGGTCTTGGTCTTTTCATTTTGAAGAAATCAAAAAGACCAAAAAAAACCAGTTTAAACTGGTCTTTTTTAGGACCAATTATGTACATATCAACTACCATATTGGAACTATTTTTGGTTATTTTATCATATTTCTTTGGAATTTATTCATGTAGATTCAGCTTGACAGGAGAATATTCAACATGTCACCCGGAAATGTAGATATCTCCGTCACTTCTGGGCCGAATCACATGGTCAAACGCTCTAAATGTAGCCAAGGGTCGGTACTATAATCCCCTCCGCAACCCCTAAGTCTTATTATGATGTCATCACCCATATAAAGACCGATCTTTAAAAGACCGGTTTAGATCAGTCCTAAGACTGAAAAAAGACCGTTTAGGACCGGTTTTGATCGGTCCAGTCCGGTTTTGGACGTTCCCCTTCCATTTTAGGTCCGGCCTAGGTCCGGTCTTTCCAAAAATAGCAAAAAAACCGGACTAAACCAGACTTTCAAACACTAGTCATAGTACGAGAGAGAGAGGCCATCTTCAAGCTACTTTCCAGCAAAGATTGAGCACTACTGGTTGTGTTGTCAGCTCTGTTAGTCCAAACATCAAGAATCAAGATGATCTTGATCTCCAACATATAGTACAATGATCCTTTGGCAGATTGTCTTGGTGAGATCGATCTGGCCAACTTGGTGGTATCTGCATGCACAGTACACAACGTCAAGAATTGATCTACAACAAACCTACTCAGCCAGATGTGAAGGAACAGTGTAGAGCACATACCTCATTTGCTGTCTATCCATGCTGGCTGGTCCAGAGGTCCTCTATAGGTTGTGGTGGTGATACAAGTTGAGGGAGTTACATCCCATTTGAAACGACTGACAAACAGCAAAGGTCTCTTGGAATTCTTGCTTCTTGGCAACACATGTACCCTGCATGTCTTGCGTCAGCATGCAGTTTGGTGACTCACATCCCATCAGTATCAGCTTACCCTCATCAGGATAGCTGCAAAGGTGTGCAGAAGGGCTAGTAGTTGTCCAGATGGTCTGCAGTAGAGTGAGAGTCTTGACAAGAATCAGCTGAGAACCGCTTGATCACTGGACTTTGTCATCACGACTGCCACAAGCGACAATGTGTATTCAACAATAAATTTGACTCATGACCTGGGCTTGAGCTGTCTGACTCAATGTCCCCTAGAAAACGCAAGAAGACCAACCTTTTGCCCACTGTAGAGGTCGCAGAACATGTGGCAAGCAAGAAAGGTAGGTTTAGAATTTGGATGATGACCAAGTCCAAGTTGCTGCTGACTTGCACTACTAAGGAAAACAGGCATGCACAAGCTGTCATGGACGCAAGACAGCCTGTGTTATGGAGGAAGGCTCCACCATGTGCAATCTATGCACCAAGAAATCCTTACTGTGCACCTTCAACAAAGAGAATTCTATTGCTACTCGTTCATGCAGTCAGAGTGCACCACCCACAGGATCCAGCCACGATGTTGGAAGCTGGCCCACTGTAGCTAGTCACTCCAGAAATGCTACCAGCAGTAAGGCTCTTCAATCTAAGTCCTATTGTGGCGCTGACCTCACAAGCATGCAAACAGAAGGCAGTTCCCGCAGTCACAGAATCCATCCACCAGTCTAGGCAGGAGTCCCACCAGCCTGTGCTCAAGCGTCAGTGTCACTCACCCTCTGAAGAAGAATCTTTGATCCGTGCACCAGCTTTGGGTGCTCTTGAGGACATTCCTGAACTTGACAAACCCAGCAATGACGTTAACACTGCCCATTGGCAGTTTCCAGACTTGAGCCAGCTTCCAGATGCAGCTGAGGTCCTGAGCATCATCACTGGCAAGCAGGTAGACGTTATGACCTCAGGTGAGGACGAAGATGCGGAGATGCGTGAGCATGAAGCGAGCCTGGATGAAGCAGAGATATTCAAGGCTCGGATGGATCAGATCAGGGATGAGGATTCAGAAGATGATGACTCAGACATGGAAGGGCTCTATGTGCGTAGCCAGAGCATGAAGCCGCCAAAGCACCTTCCCAAAGCTGCAGGCAAAAACAAGGCATCGGCACAGCTTGTAAGCGACCCCAGTGATCCTGCGACATGCAGTGAGTCATCTCTCGTCTGGTGTTGTCTGCAATGCTTCTTTTGACTGATCTTTTCATGTTAGAATTTGAGATTCAATGCCAGTGTGCTGTTCAGCATAGTCAAGGGAAAGTGTCCTTGGCTCCCTTCCAGATATCGTCCTCTATTACTCTTGATGAGCTCCACATCATTGTCGCACAGAAACTCCATCGATTCCCAGGACTAGTGCAGCTCCAGTATTGCCTGGATTCTGACAAGGCGAAGGCAGCCTTTACCTCGCTTCAGTCAGACAAAGAACTCAAATTGTTCATGCAAAGAATGCAACCACTTATTGTTCCTCAGCAACTCCCAAGTGGAAGGGTATCCACCCGAGCATTGAAGAACATGCAGGTAATCTTCAAAGATGCAAGCACAGAGGACAACAATGCGCCCAGGCCAATCAATGCATCCAACAGCTCTAAACTGGTATGTAAACATGCCAACCTTTTCTATAGTTTCCCACATCTTTTTAGGGTGTGAAAGCTTCCAAATCAAACAAACAGAAGCTGTCAACTGCAGCAGAAGCAATGGAGGGATTTTCCAAACAAGAAGAGATTGCAAAGTTGCTTGAAGAACAGTGGAGGTGTGATACACATTCAAAGGGCTCCAAGACACCTGTATATTGTTACCAGCACAGTGAAAGCAACGTCTGCTATCCCCTGACTCAAAGCAACCTCACATATTGGGCATTTGAAGTTGTAAGTTCTCTGTTTTCCTCAATATTTCTCCCCAACAACATATATACTGTTAGATGGACAAAAGGACAACAATTGACGAAAAGCCAGATGCTATACACACCCACCAGGCATGGCCATGTATGCACAATCTGAATGACAGCACTGTCACTGTGACAGACCCCAATCAGACAGCTTCAATCACATGTGGACATCCCTCTGTGCACACTGCCACTCAGCCTGTCATCAATGTCTTTCCACCATGGAATGCGCCCTCAGGCTCTCAGCCAGTCACATACACACCACTGCCACAGCCAACAAATCTCGGCCCTCCTGTGCCCGGTGCCTTGCCATATCATACTCCATCTCCACAACCAACCAACACTTCCAGTTCCAATGCAAGTATATTTGGCTCATCCAGCATAATCAGATCCAAAAGCAACCCTGCTGTCACACCGAACACCAAGTACATTGATCCTATGCTATCACTCCCCAGTGTTGCCAGCTGGTTCAAGTTTACTGTGAAGCATGTGAAGAAGACTCCCCCTGGTGTCGATTGGGAAGAATTGGGGCTGAAATTGGAGAATAAAAGATTTATTGACATTTCACAGATCTCAACTGAGTGGATTGAGGTCTCCAGGCTTCAGCAAATGCTGGGGATTCAGATTGGGACCGCAATTTTTATTTTTCAGCATGTACAGCGCGACATACAGGCTTTACAGGTGGGAAGATTGATTATACCCGAGGAGCTTTAGCTAGCATCCACTGAGCTTCTCATAGTATGTCTAGTTGTTTACGCTTGCAATATATGCCAGTTGATCACTCTACTGTACTGGGAAATCAAAAGAGTGACTATACACAGCACTGCCAAAGGCCGAAAAACACGAAAATTTAAAACCATGTTTTTTGGTATCGGACCACTCAGAAAACATTCTATTACTCATTCCGAGTCAGATGGTGTTGTCACTGAAGCATTCCAGCCAGGCATTGAAGAGTTATTCATTGGCCAAGGAGTGCAGAATTTTTTACAAATATTTCCCACAGTGCCAACCTTACTGAAAAAGACAGTAAGGTGTTCTTCGACAAAAGATTTACACATTTCCATCTCTGTTGGGTTGAGAGAGTAAACTTTGGCAATCTTGGGGGTGAAGTCCAGGCAAAGGTCGATGGTGTGGTCATAGGGGTGATGAGGGGGGAGTTGGTTATGGGTTTTCTCCGAGAAGATGTCTGCAAAGTCTTCACACCATTCAGGTATGACGGGATCAGTCGACTGAGTGGCTTGGGCAATCTGGGTGGAGATGGTGGTTTTGTTGATCTGTTCTCCATTCAGCCAGGCCAGTCATTTGTTTAGTCTGTGGGAGATCTTTTGGTCCGCATCTAGGCCTAGCCAATGTAGGAGATATCATTGGGGAATGTACTCAGGGGGTGGGGATGCTGGGAATCTTGGGATGGAGACAGTGTTGGCCAACCAATCGATCTTGGGGTTCCATTTGCACAACCAGGGCCTTCCTAAGATTACTTGTTGTTGGCCGAGACTGAGGACCATAAGGTCGGTGTTCTCTCTGGACTGAGAGAATAGGATGTCTGTGTGGGCTTTCCACCTGATGGTTCCTTTGACGTTTGTAGTTCCATCCATGTTGTACGCTCGAATTGGTTTGGGAAGACGTTGTAAGGGGAAGTTCGCCTTAGACAGAAGGCCGATGTCAATGAAGTTTCCAGTGGCCCTGCAGTCAATGAGGGTGGTAGTTTTGACAATTTGTATTCCAGTAGCCAATTTGATAGGGAGATGAATAGTTCGTTCATTTGGCAAAGCTACTAGTACATGGGACAAGTTATGGGAAGAAGACATTGAGGTGACTTCCCAAATCAAAAATCCTCATTGTCTGGGAAGGTGGTGGCTGCAGCTACATCTTCTCTGTCATCCTCATAACAGATTTTCAAGGTCTGGAGGATGTCTTCTGGGGATTTGCCTTTGGTGGTGAGGTTCTGGATGTAGGCATCAATGGGGGTGACAGGAGCAATGGTGGCAGTGGGAGTTATGGAGGGTTCAGAGGTTTCAGTGTTTCTAACTTGTTGGGGGTGGTAATTTCCCTTGGATTTCCCAGGTGTCTGAGAGGATCGACACTCGTTTGCACTGTGTCCCTTTTTGCGACATCTGAAGCAAAGTCCCTCTCTGATGCATCAGGCTCGATTGGCCAGAGAGAGCATCTTTAAATGGATGGTGTCAACATCCATGGCATTGGGGTCTTTGGTAGAGCATGAGTTGGAGGGGAACGAGGAGAGGGGTAAACCCTGTCCCTTCTTGAGAGCTATGATACGAGCTTTTTGCTTGTGGAAGTTGATTGCCTTTTCCATCCAAGCCTTGAGAGTGGTGGGAACTTTTTCCATGGAGTAGATCATGGTAGTGAGTTGGATGTCTAGCCCTTCAGCGAAGAGCCTTCATATCATGGGAGTGTCACCTGCTTGGGATTGAGCCACCAGGTATCGGAATTTGGAGAGGTACATTTGGAAACCATCATCCTTTCAAGTGGAGACCTGTCTCAGGGCCTCGAGTTCATCTCTGGCCATCTCATCTGCATGGTATGGATAGAACATGTCGGCAAATGCTTTCTTTACATGGTCGAAGTCTTTGTCTGCCGCTTTGACATTTGCATCTGCAAGGATATGTAACCAGGTGTCTGCAAAGTATTTTCCTTGTCCCTTGCCCATCCTATTGAGCAAGGTCACTGATTTGACATTGTCAGTGGTAAAGGTGGAGGGATTGACTCAGAAATACGCTTCCATGGCATTCACCCATTGGATAGCATCTTCAGTTTCTCCAGAGAAAACTTCAGGGAGGGCATCCCTGACTGTGTTGGTGTTAGTGGTGGTAGACATGGGGTTTGTTGGTGGTGGGGTTGGGTTGGCAGGGGGTTGCGATGGGGGGACTGTGGTTGGGGGTGCAAAAATCGATGGGGTGGTCGTTGGTACGACTGAAGGTACTGTGGTTACTAAGGGGGTGACTGGTGGCAATGGGTTGGTTACTGGGATACTGGGCTGGGAACCAAAGGGTGGCAATGGGATGCTGCGCTTGGGTGGCGAGGGCAGTGATGCAGGGTTAACTGTGTATTGACGTCCTAAAACTCTTTTTGAGGATGAGGAGGGGTCTGTTGGGGTACTGGGTCTGGTGGGTGATTGCGTCTGTGGGATGACTGCTAAGTCCAAGGGGTTCTGGGGGGTTCCGATTTCTTCCA
>JBBPMO010001392.1:0-10300 GCA_038090315.1 Xanthoconium stramineum
ATGTTCCTGGCCGTAAAATACGACTGGAGTTGAGAGGAAACCCAGTCATTCGTTGAGAGCCCTCCAACGAGGAATACCGTCTGAAAATGCGGAAAAGATGGTTAGTTGTTCCAAGTCAAGAAGATATAACGCACTGTAACTGGGAACGCTGCAAACTTTCGCTGTTGTTCGAATGCATCGATAATAGCCTCGATGGAATCACTAAACAGTGCGGTAGCTTCTTCACTAGACGATATGAGGTTAGATGATCAACGAGAGCGGTGTAAGTCGAACGAAATCGTACCCAGGTAACCTCAGCTGCCCAGACGAGATGTAATGTTTGGAACTGTTGATACGACGACTAGCAACCCTGATGTATGCAGGTTCTCGATCACTTTCGATGATACGTTTCGTTGTCTCGTCAAATTCCCGTGTGATCCGGGCTATGTCCTCAGGGCTAGAGTGCTCCCAGCCTTCAAGTTTCCCTTTTTTGGGGGGTCCGTTACTCAAAAATATTGACACAAATATGCCACTGACTTTCTATCAAAGCCCTAGCTCTGCGAGTGACAAAGACAGAGCCTTGCAATCGAGCTGAGGAGATAGGGATGGATCAGTAAGAGCTTGGTGGTCGATAATGACTGCATACACTCAGCTGGTGCGATCTCCTCGCAAGAGATCCGGTTGGATGTCATTGAAAATATACTCAGATTGATAATGCCGCCACCAGCGTCGATCACGACGACTCCTTGACGAGCTGTGTGGTTAAACGTGTCCCCGCCGAGAAGGTGTGAGATGCAAAAGTGAAGGCCCGCTTCTCCTTCCGTCATCATGTGTACACGAGTTTGTCCTTGAGGTACACTGGGAACGAGACCGGCACGCTCGATCGCCCGGAAATATAGGGAACGTTGTTCAGCCCAGCCGCCTGGATAAGTAAAAATGTACTCGATGGAATCCTCCACAAACGACCAAGGGAAGACGGGATGACATTCCTTAATATAGGTCTTGGAACAGTCAAACAGATACTTGATGAAATCAGCGAGAACGTCAACGGCAGATTTTCCGGACGGAAGTGGGGGTAAATCATCACTCGGATGTAGTAATGAGTGCTCCGGACGAAGGTGAAGCTTCCATCTAAATCCACGGATGAGCACGAACTCTAAGAACGATAAATCTTGTTAGCAACTAACGATTCGGCTTTGCTCCATTCTTCGATCAGGGCTCTCTCATTGACATCTTGAGCAAGCACCTCGGCGCCAGCCGCTCTGACGACGCCAGTCTTGTCATAATACAAGACAGATGGTACTTTGGCGTCAGTGTAGCCCACATCCTGTGAAGGAAATCTATGGCCAATGAAGAATATCGATAGAAGTCGGTGAAGGGCGTACCTCGCGACCGAAAGAATCTCGGGAGTATGATGTGGCTCTTTGATACAGTACGAGACGCTACTAAATGTCGTGCCAATGTCGAATGCCAGGGCAACTTTAGTGTGCGGTTTGAGGTTCGGCATCGCTGATGACCGAAGCACAGATAATGGGAGGCAGATGATTGATGGATATTTTGTACTTGTAGCCTGAGTGCCAAACAGCACGTGTTGATCCAGCCATCCATGGTGGCTTGTAGTTGTCGCATATTAAATACATGTGGTGAACCAACTTAGATTCTTGTTGCTTGGTTATAACTTGGACAACGGAAGTTCATAGACTTGAAACAACAAAACTGCTGTCCGATTAGGGAAGAGTTTGTTAACGGTCGCAACTTATGGCGTCGAGAGTCTTCCAAGGATAATGTTCTGCCCTTATTCTTCGTGTTAACGCCACCCCAATGCAGATTCGTCGTGGCTGCCTGGCTGGTCACGGGCCTGGTACATTGAGTTGTCACGAAAATACAGCAAGTTGCACAGGATGTGATAATTTCGGTTAGAGATAAGATAAGTGCAAGGCACACTTTTTTCTCGCACCCAGATCTAGATGCTGCGACAGGTGACAATGCCCAACAGCGGCATGGCAGGCTCCTGTGTACTATTGCCACGTCATATGATCATCATCACAAGACCAGAGTATCTATCTTGCACATAAACATACCTTGCACAACATTGTCCTGGGTAAGTTTTGAGAGATGCTTGTATTCCTTACCGGAGTCTGCACAGATCCGGACATATGCTTACGCTGGCGCGATTGTCAGGGCTTTCAACAGTTTTCTGCAGAAGGGTGCAGGTTCGCGAACCAGAGAGGTACGGGATTTCCGTGTTATCTGCACACAGCAAACTCGAAGTGCTTCCTTGCTTGTCTTTTTTGGACAAGACCTTGTTTTCTCACGCAGCAACCATCGAAACTAGTCCTTCAGGTGACTTGGCAAGTACACGTCTTTATTCTCATCCTCGTTCACGCGGTAATTTCGCGGACCCTGAGTTGCTCAGCTGACCGCCTTAACTACAACAACTTCGAAGTTCCATCAGAAAACGCACCAAATTGGGTATCTTAAAAAGGCGCCGGGAAGTTCTTTTTTTTTTTTTTTGGATAAGTGATTAATATTATGTAGCGACTGGCTTGGCCTAGACCTACATGATACACTACGGGATACCATAGGTTACACGTAGTACGCTAAGGCGGAAGTTGGACTTCCGGTCCGAGGGAAAATGCTCTTACGCACGCCCCGCTTTTGCGGGGGGTGTGGGGCTCCGTTCTACTTGGTTTCCCCGGTTTAGGCAGGGGTCCTGAGTAGTTTTATACCCACGCCGGGAAGTTCTATTCGTGCTGCTGACCTGGATTTTGACCAGCAGGATACGCCCACTTTCCTAACAGCCGCAGTCACGCACCGCCGCGGCTCATTGTATATGACATGGCCACCGGCAACACAGCACCTCAAGGCAATAGAGAGGGTTGACAGCGTGTACTTACCTGTGACATCCCTTCCAGTACGGCCATAGCCCATAAGTGATCCTTACACGCCCATAAGCCTCTTCGCGGCGACCAGCCAAAAGCTTAGGCTGTGTTGAGCGCTACACATCATGCATTTCCCATGTGCGAAATTTTTTTACTTTATTGGTCTGAGGTTACAATTCATACATTAACATTTTGCTGAATAGCATGCGGTGTTAGTATGGCCAGCCCCCATCGCGACGCTGCTCGACAAACAATGTTTCGCAGGTCCGACTAAAGTAGTCAGTCGGAGAACATTGCAAAGCGCTTCCCACCGTCACGGTGGATGACTGGCGCCGGCGGGCGGCTGGCTATGCCAACAGTGGCACCACATGCCGAACGCGATTTAAAAATACTGTTGCTCCTCACGTACGTCAGTTCCAACGCCAGTGTGCCAGTGTGACCTTTAAAAAGTTAGATGAGATCCTTCGCGCTATAAAGCACCTGCCCGTACGCGCCGAGTGAGACCCGGACAGAGACGTTGGACGACACTATGGTATGCAATATGCGCGCACCGAAGACTAGATTGTGTCTCATTGCACTTTTCTGATTCTCTAGAAGGGCGACACCGCTAACCCGGGCAAGCAACGCGCTTCATCCAAGGCACCCGGTTCCGAGCGGCGTGGGGACCAGGAGGTGGGTGTAGATGAGGTAAACCTTGTGATGCCAATGCTCAAAATTTCCTCGACTTTAGAATCATTCATCCCCGGCCAATATCGATATTCAAGACGGCAGACGGGCCACCTTGCATACTGGGGCAAAGAAACGGCAACGGCGTTCGGTGGCCTGTTGGATCTGTGACGCGTTTGTTTGTTGTAAGGGGACAACCGCGGAGACAGAGTCCTACCCTCAACCTACTGAAATAGAGATGCAAGTCGGTCACATGCCTCATCTAGTTCATACCTTTGTGCTCACTAATCGCCTCGTTGTATGGGCTCCAGGAGTACGACAAAATACGAGTGGCAAGCCCATCAAGCCTCGGTAGATTCTCGGAAGAGAATATTTTCGGGGATCTGAAGAAGTTGAATGGAAAGCTTCAGGGGGCTGGTACGTACATGGCGGAGTGCCTCGCGCAAGGGATCGAGTTCAAGAATGCCACGAAGGAACGGGTCGCCGCTGTGCAGAGGGTGTCAAACCGCATTGGCTCAGTTTTGGGGACATCCTTGGGAACGGGTGCGCCAGATGATATACCTACGTTACTCCCAATTGCGTTCCAAGCCTGCCTTGCATCTGCGCTTTACCGAATCGCTTCCGCAAACTTGTATAATGACACTGATCAGAATTCGTTAAGAGCAGGTGAGCAATAAGGCGCACCCGTTCTCGTATCATTCACAGTTCATTTGCATAGCATCCCCTACCAAACAGACTATTATTGCAGACATTGCAGACCTTATGTTAGCTGCAGGCTGCAACGCTGCTCGGGACGACCTACCGCCCAAGATTGCGTCCCAGTTTGAGGAGAAAATAACCTCGCTCGTAGAGCTCGCTGGACGGCTCCAAATGATGCTCAAACAGAAAAGCGACTTCAAGGTCTTCATCGCTCGGTCCGGCAAGAAGTTTGACAACACACAGTTCGAGGACGAGAACGCAGACGACACGGAGGGTGTTATCACTCAAGGCGCACTGGTATTGTGTACGACTTCCATTGGGCTGATAAAGCAAATGCCTTCGGAGATGGGGCAGAAAGAGAGGGTGATGGTACTGAAGGCGAAAGTCTTGCTGGAGTCCTTTTTAGATTGATTCCATTATAACGGATCTTCTTGACGTCAGACTCAGGGGTAATCTTATACATAATTAAAGTGTACCGTGGAATGTTATTTTTATTAGAAATCGGTACGAGATGGAGTTAATGGCAGTAAGATTTTCTTTGGAACCCCACGCAAGAACAGTTCAAGAGCAAGTTCAAACAATCTCCTTCGACTGTATTAAAGTTAGTCCACGGAGCGGAACGGCAAGAATACAGAGTACAAGGAAGAAGTAACGACTTGAACCTGTGTGACACATGGCGAATAGCACGGAGACAGACTTGCCTGAGGTGATAGGACGGAAGGAACGCAATGGGCGCGTAGAATATGACTGTAGTCCAGGAACATGTTAAGGCACAGCCGCAAGGGAAAGAGTTTACATACCTCGAAGCCAGGAATACCATAGATAATATCGTCAACAATGGCAGTTTTCTTGATGCTGCAGATATGGCGCGGTTTGGTGACCAGACTGGCTGCACGAGTTGCTGCGGCCCCAATAGGGAAACCCCTCGATAGACGCGGAGATCAAGAGAACTTGTAGACACCAGGTGGAGCGATCACCAGACCAGACACGGGGCTTCTGTGCATCAGGGCGTAGCAAGATACACGTTGCGTTGGCAGGTATGAATGAATTGTTTACTCCTGTTTATAGCTAAACTTGGGTTACGCTTTGAATTTGACTTTGACAATTTGTGTACATACGACGCAACGACTGGACTCGATGATGCAGCGACACCTCCAAGCTGGCCGAATCCTTCTTGGGGCGGAATTCTTGCCTGGAGTTTTGCTCTTCCTGGGCCCTACGGCGTCGAATGCACGAATCTAAGACTACTTATCAATCCACGTCCGTCACCTCGCGGTTTCGGCTCTCAAGGCAGTGTTTCAGAAGATCTCAGAGAGTATCCGATGCTCCCGGTCATTCAATCACATCGATTTCCCACCGCTGGCAATAGGGTAGAAGGGACCTTTAGTAGAAGGAGTCTTCCCGGCGTCACTTGGTCAGAATTAATTACACGCGCCATCACGCGCAGGGTCGGACGCTTCGCGACTCGAGGCATGATAGTCAGTCGTCGGATCTCATTGGAGACGAGATCAGGCTATCGCCCAACAGCTCCTCTGACCTTATAAACGATTTGCGTCCTGGTCATCTCCTCCGAGCTGCAGCCATGCAACACCCCAAACCACCCACCGAGCATTCGAAACTCGTTCTGGCGTTCGACATTGGAACGACCTATAGCAGCGTCTCGTACTGTATCCTTCAACCACACCAAGTTCCTGAGGTTCTTACCGTTGAGAGGCAAGGTCCACATCCCTTTCCATTGATCTTTCTTAACTCTTCGTAGGTTCCCCGCACAGGGAGTAGCCCACGCCGATGCCAAGGTGCCATCTCTCTTGTACTATGACAAAACCGGCATTCTCAGAGCGGCCGGCGCCGAGGTGCTTGCTCCGGATGTCCTTGAAACGGCGCGAATTCAAGGTTGGACGAAGGCTGAATGGTCAGCTTCCAAGTTCGGCTGTTATTCGCAGAATTCATACTTATTTGTGAAGTCTAGGTGGAAGCTTCATCTTTGCGCAAAAAATCCGGCCTCATCTATTTGTCTAAACGACGGTTTATCCCCACTCCCGCCTGGAAAATCTGCTGTCGACGTTCTCACAGATTTCATCAAGTATCTCGTCAATTGTTCCAAGACCTATATCCAGGAATGTTATCCCGAGTTTACTTCAAGTTGGTCGTCCATAGAGGATTCTATCGAATACGTTTTCACTTATCCGGGCGGCTGGGCTGATCAACGATACCTATATTTCTGGGCGATCGAGCGTGCCGGCCTCGTTCCCAGTACACCTGAGGGGCAGCTCCGTGTCCACATGATCACAGAAGGCGAAGCAGGCCTCCACTTTTGCGTCTCGCATCTTCTCGGCGAGGAGACGGTTAATCACGCTGCTCGTCAGGGAGTCGTGATCATCGATGCTGGTGGCGGGATTATCAACCTGAGTATGTTTCCGATGACGTCCAACACGATCACCTCCGAGGAGATTGCGCCAGCTGAGAGTACGTGGCTATTTTTGACTGCAGAGATTTACTTATCCAGCCTTTTAAGCTCGACTGCAGGGGTCAATCTTCATTACCCACAGGGCTAGAGCTCTGATAGAAAGTCGGTGGTTTAATGATGCCTTTATTTATGAGTGACGAACGCCAGCAACAGGAAAGCTTGAAGGATGGGACCACTCTAGCGCAGAGGATATAGCCCGAATTACACGGGAATTTGACCAGACGACGAAACATATCATCGAGAGCGATCGCGAGCCAGCATATATCAAGGTTGCTAGTCGTCGCACCAACAGTGCGAGATATTGTATCTCATTCGGAGATCTGAAGTTGTCCGGGTACGATTTCGTTGACCAATGTTATCATAATTGGTCATCTGATTTTGCATCCTCTAGTGAAGAAGCTACTGGCCTGTTCAAAGGTTCTGTTGACGCCATCATTGGTGCATTTGAGCAACAGCAAAAGTCCACCGTAGTACCGATTACAGTGCGTTATACCTTCCTGGCTCGGAATGGTCGATCAAAAACTTCCCATTTTCAGATTGCCTTCCTCGTTGGCGGACTCTCAACAAACGACTGGGTCTGGTCTCGGCTCCGGTCGTATTTCATGGCCAGGAAGATTAGAATTGAACGAGCGGACAACCATATGTTTGTGTTCGTCTAACATGCTCACAAAATTTCCTGACGCATTGTTAGCCACAAGGTGGTCGCTAATGGGGCAGTGTTATCTCGCGTCGATCATGGGAGCCAGAGCCATTTGAGAGTTGCATCTGCCACATATGATCTAAGCTGCGCACCACCCGTCAAAGTAAATGATAAGAAACCCATTCGTCGGAAGACTACATCAAACATCTCCCGTCAGAACGATCAAAGGTAAGCACATGTGTAATCGACTTCAAATATATGCCGACACATCTTTAGCGACAATGAAGTCTTTGATCGGAACGCGTTGTGTCATGCACATCGTCATATTCTTCCGGCAGCGCCGCAATCTGCGCATCGTAAATATGATATGGTGCGTGCGCTTTCCGTCAAGGAAAACAAGTTTACTGATCAACAACCTTTGTTTGGCTGTAATTCAGATTGAGCGGGATTTGTGGCGTACGAAAGCAGAAAAGGCGGACCTCGAGATGACTGTCGAGACTTCTAGTACGTTCACTAGTACTTTGACTCGCACTTCGTCGATATTGACGGTCATTCTAGACGGCAGGATTGCTCACCTCGAAAAAACTGTCGCAGAGCTGCAAGGTGAAAGGAGTGGCTTCAACCTGGCGATCCAGTTACTTCAATGTGAATCCCTCTTTGGTCAAGGCCGCATTATAGACGCCGCAAGAATGCTTATCAAGATCACAAATGCCCTAGGTCAGCTGGCGGGTGCCAACGAGTTCATTGTTCACTGGGTTACCGGTGAGTTCCGGTTTCGCAAACTCGAAAGGGATTTTAATTTTATTGCCAGAGTTTACTCCTCGGTGTGTATCTACCCTGGAAACAATGGGAGACAAGGCATCGGACGCCAAGAATTTTGACGAAGCGGTCTCAGCATACTCTACCGCGTTGTCCCTTAGCCATTCGTCTCTCCTCACGGTACTAAACAAGTGGGCGAGAATAGTATTGCTGCGCAGCTCTGGTATTGAAGCGTGGGGTGCTGCTGCCGAGGTAGGTCTCCCGTCACGGCGATGGTCTCAAGCTGGAACTAACTCCATTTTTGATCCAGTTCAAGCTTCCAAAAAATTGTATCGCGAGCGTGATTTGCGACATATTGGAAGGGGGCGATCGTGTTACAGAAGCAGTCGCATGTTACAGGAAGATACAGAGCGAACTTGCGCAGGACAAGAATTTCCGCGACGAGCGAGTAGAATGGGAACTCGGTGGGTGATCGCGTGAACATTGCTAGCGGAGGTTCTCTGAATATCATCCCTAGATTTTCAACGACGCTGTGGGGAAAGACTAAACAAGCTCGGAGACGAAGCGATGAGTTCCCAAAAGCATAACGAAGCCGTGGAGCACTTGTCGATGTTATTGTCGCTCAATCCGCCCGATCGCATTGAAATCCTCGTCCGGCGGAGCAAAGCGCGGGTGTCGATGAATTTATGGAGCGAGGCGTTAAGTGACGCTAAGGAGGTGCGCTTTTGCTCCACTGGATTCGAAAAGTAATTAACAGAATGTGCAGGTCATCAAACTCGACCAAGGCCGCGAGGAGAAGATCATGCCGATTCTGAGGGAGTGGGCGAAAGCGAAATTGACGCATGAGTCTTGGAAAGATGTCATAGCTTCTGCCACTCAGGTGGGTATCTCGTTGTGATCTCGTACCTCTCGTGAGATTGACATTCGGTTTGCAGTTCGCATTTTTCAGGACTACAATATATCGGGTCATATGTGAACGTCTCGAAATGGTTGACCACATGGCGGATGCAGTCGACTGTTTCCACGACTTGGAGAGTTATCTGGGAGGGGAGACCGATCTGCGCGATGAGCAATGGGCCGTAGGTGAGTTGTCGTCGCACATCCTGAATACCTAGTGTATACTTAACGTTATGGACCAGACTTCACTCGGTGTTCGTTCGAGAAATTGATGCGACTTGGAGATACAGCAGCGGATGCACGGCGACATGATGAGGCCATCTCTCACTATACGACCGCATTGTCTGTCAACGTTGGTTCCCAACAAGACATCCTTCTCAAACGGAGCAAGGCATACCTGGCCTGTGGGTCATTTAAACACGCTTTAGACGATGCAAATCAAGTATACCCTCTTAAGTTCCTCATACAAACGAATCTTCTGAATCATTTGTCATCAGGTGATCGAACTCGATCCATCGTCTCCATGGGGCTACGAGATGAAGCACGCAGCGTTACACAAAGTAGGAGACTACGACAATGCTATTGCTGCGTTCAAGGAGATGCTCTTGAAGATGACGGAGTCACCTGATCCAGACATTCAGAGTGAGTCATATACGGGTTGCGTGGTCAAGGTGATTTATTGACATACTTCTACAGAACGTTGTGATGACTACGTCAGCCCGTCAAGCACACAAGCGACAATCCGTAGAACCATTCAGCGCACTATTCGTCACTCGCCACGTGTTCTTATCAACACGAAGTCCGGCCGTCTCCACGACAAGGCGGGTCAGACATCCGCGTTCGAAGCCCTACCAATCTTTAATGAGCTGGTATCATCCATGACGAGTCGCATCGACATCGTCCGCATCAAACGTGAAGTACGAGAGTACTTCCGATACACGATGCTGTCTCACACATGGGAGATGCATGAACCACTGTTTCAGCTGGTGGTGCAGATGGCGGTGTACGATCTGGAGAAATCACCGACGCATGACAAGTTGCAACGGTTCTGCGAGATCGTCCGAGACGCTGGCTTGACTTGGGCGTGGAGTGACACTTGTTGTGTCGATAAATCGGACCATATCATATTCCAGGAGGCCCTAGTAGCCATGTTCAAATGGTATCGGCGCTCCGCCATGGTAATTGTCTTCCTTCGCGGCGTTCTGTCTTCATCGCAGCGTGGCGCTCTTGTCAGGAGCATCTGGAACAAACGTGGCTGGACGCTGCAGGAGTACATCGCTGCCAAGGTTGTCCTCTTCTACACAGAGGATT
>JBBPMO010001393.1:0-10298 GCA_038090315.1 Xanthoconium stramineum
GTATTTTCCAATGTTTGGCTCTGCCAACAGCCCAATTACTTAAGGTTTGCTTTTTGGACTTTAGTTCTATGAGCTCATGAAGTGCAAGGTGTCAATAGGTGCTGAGCATGTTCAAGTTGGTCAAACCCCATGACGAACTATGTAGACAGGTGCTGGCCAAGGTGGCACTATGGGGCAGTTGCAGAGAGCAGGTAACACAGTCACTCAAACTAAGCAGAAGTGGCCTCAGCATGTTATTCCCCCAGATGAGCCTGTTAACAAAATGGCACCTGTGCTGTCAAGAAAACACACCAAGACTAAAGGTGTCCCCAAGAAATGCCAGTCTGGAACAATGGTGAGTCTTAATCCAATGTCACCTCACTACAACCCATAATTCACAAAGTTACTGCAGTCATCTGTCATTGCTCAACCTGTGTTTTATGCTAATCAAGGCTCCTCACATTTCAGATTCAAGTCTACCCAGGCTTACCAAGCTTCAGACCAACCATGGTTGTCTCTGTCAATAGAGTAAATGGTAGCTCCCTCAGCTTCACACCATGCATAATTGCCAATGTCCCAAATATGTAGTGATGGAATGCTGAGGAGAGGGTATCATTGGATGGACAAACTGCCTCCTAATGGCCATGAGCCTAACCCTGTGTTTCAATACAGGGAAGACAAGGGTTTGTTTATCATTCTCCTCTTGGATTTGTGCTCAATGATTCAAGTAGGTACTTTTCACATTGGAATACAGGGACAGGCAACTGACCATGACAACCATGACAACCCTGATGGCTCTGGCAATGAAAACCATGGCAAGCTTGATGATGATAACCCCTTCATTGAATGTTACCTTCAGGAACAAAATGCAGACAAATACCCTGGTTTAGAAGAATATATAACTAATGATGACAAGCATCAGGGCCAATCTCATGACAGGGGTGAATCCAAGGGTGAGAGGGAGTTGGACAAGAATGAGGACAAGGATGAGGATGAGAATGCTGATCAATGGTTTAGTTCCAAGCAAGGTACCTTGAAAATTCATGGCACAATTAATGCTGATGCTATTTAGATCCCAATTCAGACAATGGCATAGGCTCTGGATCCAACAAATCACCTTCATGGCACCTGCACCTATGGAGGCAAGGCAACCACACATCTTGCCTAGAAGAAATGCACTCTAACCATGCATGTGATTTGCACACTTACTTGGGCCATCACCAAGCACCAGAAAATGGAATGAAAGACCATTATCAATATAATGTGTGGTGCTCTTGTACCTGGGACTCTATGTCAGAGCAGAAAAACTTGCACAAAGTCAATATCCTTTGCTGCCATTATGAGCACAACAGGGCACCTCATCCTTCTTTCCAAGAAGTCCTGAAAACTACATGCAACTACCACACAAGATGCCATGCCTCAAACACTGTCAGATGTGATTCCAGGTTGGACAATGATACATGGCTCAACACTTGGAAAAAAAAGGCTGAGAAGTGCAACTTCTGGCCCTCAATGTGGAAGGTCCTCATTGATGAGGCAAAACTTTGTTGAACTAGGCTATGTACTAGAGAGGAATGCTGTAGTACCCACCTGGGTTGAGAGGAGTGATGCTGGTAAGCATTGCTGGGATGGTGGTGGTAGTAGATGAAGATCTGATTCCAACTCAGATAGCAGAGTGTCTGGCTATATATGGTACATGTGAGAACAAACTACTATATATATATTACACTACAACTATTCTATGTAGTCCATTCAACACTCCCCCTTGCCAAGCAGCCAATGTGAGGTGCTAAGGCATCTGATGGGCTTTAAGCAGCCTGAGGAGTATCATAGAATACAAGCCCGAGTTGTGATCTAAACTTTATAAAGAGAATGTGACTGAGACTTTTCATAAACATGTCTGCAGGATTCTCAAAGCCTTCAATATAAAAGAGTTTGATCTTCTTGTCTCTGATGAACTCGTTGATGCCTTTGTGACAGATATCAACATGCTTGTTGTGGTGTTCAGTCACAGGATTTGAAGCCATGAAGATAGCTCCTTGATTATCCATGCAGATGGGAAAGGGTTTGATATTATATCCCATTTCACCAAATATGTTTCTAATCCAGATGGCCTGCCTGGCACAATCATTGGCAGCAACATACTCAGCTTCAGTGAAGGAGTAGGTAATATCCTTCTGTTGGCAGGATGCCCAGGAGAAAACTCCACCAGCAAGTTTAGTAATCCAGCCAGTGTGTGATTGGCAGCTATCAGGGTCTGATGCCCAGTCAGAGTCGACAAATGCAATGAGCCCACATTGGGCTTCCCATCATAAATCAAGAAATAATAGCAAGTACCCAAAAGGTATTGGAATACTCTGGTGGTCATTTTGATATGTTCCCTGTTTGGGTTGGCCAAGTGCCTAGATAAGGATGCAACTGCATAACTGATGTTGGGATGAGTCCCTAGGGCAATATACAGTAAAAACCCGATTAAAGTCTGGAATAGAGAACGAGTCTCTGGGTCAGCAGCTTCATTGTTGGTCAGAGGATAGTATCCTTCCAGGAGAGGTGTGGGTGCAGTTCAAGCATTGAGTAATCTGAATCGATCAAGGAGTTTATCCAAGTAGGTGCATTGATCAATTAAGATCTTGCTGCCTGATTGTCTGATTCTCATATGCAGGAACTCAGTAGCTGGACCTAGGTCCCTGCATTTCCACTTGCACATAAAGAGCACTTTAACCTCATCAACATAGATGATGGCAACAACCTTTCTTCTTGTAGAGGAATATCCCAGGTTCAGATTTAAGGCATTCGAAGCCAAGTTCTGACATGGATTTGTTTAATGCATTTCACCAGGCAAGTCTGGCTTGTTTAAGGCCATATAGGGCATGAAGTAGTCTTAAGACCTTGAACTCTTTGCCAGGGACTTTGAAGCCTTTGGGTTGCTCCCTGTAGATTTCTTTGTCTAGCTTGCCATATAAGTAGGTGCTTTTGATGTCAAGGGCTTCCATGTGCCATCCTTCGAGTGCAGCTAGTGCTATCATCATTCACACTGTTTCATAGTGCACAACTGGAGAGAATAGTTTATCATAGTCTATTCCTTCTACTTGAGAGAATCCTTTCATGACTAGACATGTGTGTTTACAACCATTGGGTTTAGCATCAAATACCCATCAATTCTTTATGACTTTATGATTTGTGGGACGATCAACCAATTCATAGACCTTGTGCTCTTGCAGTTTAGCAAGTTTGTCATGGCAAGCATCTTCCCATTCCTTATGTGCTGCAGCATTTGTGATGCATAATATGTCCTTGTATGTCCACTCACTAATTGGCTTATCTGCAGGTTTGGGCCAAATTGCTTTAGACATGAGGTGTCACATTAATCCAGCTCCCCCTTCATGGCATAGCTGCTCAATGTCATCCTTAGAAGGAGAGGGAGAGGGCACTCTAGGAGGTGCAGGTGTGGGTGCAGGTGTGCCAGGAAATTCTCCAGGCATGTCTGAGCAAGGTTGAGATGGTTCTCCAACTATGTCATGCCAGCGTGATCTGCATTCCATGTCTTTTACTTGTTCCACCAGGTGTTGGTCATTACCATATACATTATCTGGTTGGTTAGGAACACAGCAGTCATGTTGAGGCCTGACTTTAGGGGGGACAGCAGAGTGGGAGGGCCTTTTGGGGCCACATGGTGGTGATGGAGCTCAACAAGGAGAGGGTGTGCAAGGTGAATGGACAGAAGGAGGGATTGGTTGTTTACATCGTGATGGGTAGTCTGAATCATCGCTAGAATCGTCTGAGGGAGGAGGGAGCCTCACAATATCCTTGGGGGTTGGTCAGTGATCCATACGATCACAGGATTCTGGATCTGTGCTGGTCCTTTGAGCACACTTAGGAAAATGCAGCTTGTTGAAGAGCACATGTGCTGCCATAAATATAACATTATTGGGAGAGCACATGAACAGATAGTTCTGCTCAATCCCAAGTGCAACCCCAATGTATACCATTAACTTGGACTTAGGGGCCAATTTGTCAGTGCATACATCTTCTGGTAGGAAGACATATGTGATGCAGCCAAGAACTCTGAGGTGTGAAATATCAGGGACCTCTTTGTTAAGGAGTTTATAGGGGGTTTGCCAATTATGTCAATGGAGTGGCGTCTGATTGTAAATATGGGTGGCATGTGCAAAAGAGAATCCCCACAAACTATCAGGTAGGCAGGCATCATGGTGCATAGACTCAGATTTTTCATTTAGAGTGCACATCAATCATTCTGCTCTTCCATTTTGTTGTGGTGTATGTGGGGCACTCTGGAAGATGCATATCCCATTGTCTAGGAGTGGCTTGTCAAATGCTTTTGATTTGTATTCTCCCCCTGCATCAGACATCCATCCCTTAATCTGGGATTTATATTGCATTTGGACCATGGCAATGAAATGTTTAGTTGCTGTAAGTGCAGCATCTTTAGTGTGCAATGGCATAGTCCATGCATAGGATGTAGTCATCCAAGAAGGTAATGATATACTTATACTGATGATATGATTCCTTGGAGCAGGATTTCAAATTGGAGTGAATTAATTCAAATGGTTGAGAAGGTCTTCGCTCATCAGGTGGAAAGGCATGATTAGGCATTTTGCCCTTAGTGCAGCCAGGACATATAATGTCCTCCTCTGGAGTGGGTATTTTTGAAGGGAAGTTGCATGTATGCTTACATGCATGCCTGAGTACATCCTTGGAGGGATGTCCTAGTCTCTTGTGCATGATGTCATTGTTTTCAGGGTGCTTTTATCAAATGGTAGCTGCCGCATGACATACATATTGGGTCCTAATGGCCCAGGGGTGAATTGCACAAGCATAGTGCCATCACCATAGGTGATTTTTATGGCTTCTGCATCGCCTATTACTTTGGCACCATGGTTCAATAATGCACCCATTGATATTAATTTAACTCCAGAGTTGGGGGTAGGTGACCAACATTGTGTAGTGACAATATTTGATCAACACCTTGAGGGTCTTTTCATCTTATCCAGACGGAACCTCTTCCAACTACATGGATAACACTTGCAGCGGTTGAGACATGGATTTTGTGATCACCAAGTGGTTGGTACATCACAAAATCACTCTGGTCTGGAGTGAAGTGCATTGAAGCACCAGAATTGATTATCCATATCTTATTTCTATCTTTGCAACTCAGACATTTCATATTTGAACCATGCACACAAATCACATTATTTTCACTATTTACTGATACATTTGAAGTGTATGTAACAGCAGTGAAATCACTCACTGATTGGTATCGTGCATATGCAGCATCAGAGAGTGAGTGCATGGTCTCCAAGATGAAAGAAGAAACTTGCCTTGAGCCTGCCTTGGAACCATAGATGTCCACCATGTCATCTTCGTCCCAATCCTTAGCAATATTCAAAACCCACTTGCACTGTCTCTTGGAGACAGGTGGTTCCATATTGGAATCATCATCACCGATTGGGCAAACATACTCTGATTGAGGAGTAGTTACCACATGATCCGTGTGGATGGGAGGGGCCATGTAAGAGGGCCTGGCCAGAGGAGGAGATAGGAGTGGAGAGAGGGGACGGTGGTCCCAGAATGCTGACATGGTGTGGCAGTGTGTGAGCCAAGTTGCAAGCACTGGCTTGGGAGAGGAAGGGGCGGAGGGTGGAGTGGAGCTAATGCTTGATGCAATAGATATGGTGGGGGACAAGGATGTGGAGGGGACAGGTGAAATCCACACAGAGAAGTCAATCCTGTCCAGCAGTGGCAGGGAGCGGTCGATGGCCCAGATGGTTTCTGATGTTGGCTGAATGCCAAAATTATACATGTGTTTGAAGGCATGCACAGTCTGATTGGAGGCAGGGGGGCCTTGATGTCCCTGGTAGATCTGTGCAGGGTGGTGAGCAAGGGAGTGAGGGTTGGGAGTGGTGAAGGAGGCAGAGGGCAAGTCAGATGTATGATGAACAAGTGGCTGGAAGGCTGCCTGAGCAAATTGCAGCTGTTGCTGTGCTTGCTTCTTCTTTGTCTGCTTGCCAGACCTCTTGCTGTGGGGCCTCTGCTCCTGAGGACCTTGGTTCTGGGTGCTGCTACTGCCCCCTTGCTGCCCAGAAGGCACAGGGGTGGGTTGCTGCTGCTGCTGGAACTTGGGGTCCTGCAGCACTTTGTGCTTGACTGTGCTGATCTTGTTGGCCTGCTGGCCTTCTCGCTGTTTCCCTTTGCCTCCCAGGGAAGTGGTAGTCCATGCCATATTGATGGCAGCATGGATTTCAGCAAAAGTGGGCTCTTTCGCTTTCCCAGAAGAGTCTTTAGCTTGCACAATGATTTGTGCAACAGTATCAAGGGAGGGGAGAATCTTTGCAAGGAGAAGGAGCACTTGGATGTTATCAGGAATGGGGTAGGCTGCATTCTTCATCTGGGCGAACAGGCTTTCAAGCCACTGAATGGATGGTTCAGGGTTCCCCAAGTTGGGGAATTGTCATATCCCATACGATCAACCAAGTCAACTCCAGTGGTACAGTCCACTTCTGACCCCCTTAGAAACCAACTCCAGCGTGTTCTCGCCCAGGACTCACTTCCAGACCTCCAGACATGTATTAGGGTTCCCTCTCATCATCCTCCATTTTAGTTACCCCCTTTTGTACTAAGGTTTAGTAGCATTCTCACCACTGATCCTATGAACCTGCACCACAGTTCCACATTCTGGACAGCTGGTGCACAGCCTTAGCATTCTACATCCATTCCTATTATTCAGCTACATTCTCCATTACCAATCCTGTACACCTCTGTAGTATAAGTACTGTACCTCTGAGCCATGTATTCCCCTCAGTTTGAATATCAACTAAGATTCCACTCCCCTCTGATCCTCCACTAGAGTCTCTGACTCTCCTCTGAACACTACTCGACTTTGTCACTGTGCAACATTAAGTCTTACCTCCGAGTTATCTCCGCATTCTGAAATCCAGGACAAAGACTTGACAAGGGTGCAGCACTCCTCTCTGAGTTGCTGAAGCCAAGTCCCATCTGACACTAATCTCTGGACGTTCTGGAGATAGTTCCAGAGTTGACCCGGTCTTGACAGTATATTTGAACTCATACTTGTCAAAGTCTCTATCACCAACCACACTATGGCCACCCATGCCACCAGATCGCAAGCTTGCACAGCAGCTGCCAGCCATGACTTGCCCCCCAGATTCGAAACCCTCAGCACTTTCCAAAGCAATCAACAAGGTCTGGAAACCGCTAACATATTCTGCGGTTTCTCTGCCCGTTGTACTCCAAGGTCCACTTCCCAAGCACCTCAACAATCCCACTCTCCAACCTCTGTCGCTCGTCTCGTCGAACTTCCCCCTGACAATGATGACACCTCCGAAACCACTCATCATACAGATCGTTCTTGATACAGAGAACCCTCCTTCCGCACTCCTCTGAATGACGAATGTCTTCCGGATGAACAGGGCCCACCCAGAGGTGAACCTCCATATGGTGGGGATCCTGACGACAATCCAGATGACAACCTGGATGATAATGACCCATTCAATTACAACCAATATGACGATGAGTATGAGGATGATAATGAGCAGGTCCCTCATGACACGCTTGTGGACCTTGCAAGTGCGATCAGCAGCCTCACTCGTTCCGCTCATCACTCCACCTCCGAATCAACTCCACCCACCAAGGTCTGCGAACCAGATCAGTTTGATGGAACAGACCCCCGCAAACTTCAGACCTTCTTGGTCCAGTGCGAGTTGAACTTCCAAGATTGCCCCAAGGCTTTCATCAAGGACCATGCCAAAGTAACCTTTGCGCAGTCATACCTCAAAGGCATGGCCCTGGAATGGTTTGAACCGGACCTCCTCCAGATGGAAGATCTGGCACTCAACCCCGCCTGGATGAACGACTTCAAGGAGTTCGTCCTGGAACTTCAGACCAACTTCGGACCACATGACCCGGTCGGAGATGTGGAACACCAATTGGACCATCTGTCCATGAAGGATGGTCAATGCATCAACAAATATGTTGTCAAATTCAACTGGATTGCTTCGCAGGTCCAGGGTTATGGAGAAGGTGCCCTCCAGCACCACTTTTACAATGGTCTCCCTGATCGAATCAAGGACGAGATCTCTTGAGTTGGAAAACCCACGACTCTCTACAAACTCCGTATCCTCGTCCAGGCTATTGACGCGCACTATTGGGAGCGCAAGTCTGAAGTCAACCAACAGGTGAAACCTTCCAACAACTCCTCCACCACATCCTCTAGGTCCTCTGACAAAGCCTCCGCATCCTCCTCCTCCAGGAACAATTCCGGTTCCTCCAAGGACTCCAATGAGTCCAAAGGGAAGACTGCCAACACCTCCGCCCCCAAGTCCGACATCTCGTCAAAGTTGGGAAAAGATGGCAAGCTTACCGCTGAAGAGCAAAAGCGCCGCTTTGACAACAAGCTCTGTATGTTCTGTGGAAACACAGGACATATGGCAAAAGACTGCCCTAAGTCTTCCTCTAGGGCATCCAAGGGTTGTGCTACCACGACCAAAACTCCGGAAGCTAAACCGGATGTCTCCTCCAAGACCAAAAATTAGTCTGTGACCTCCATGACTCCGCACAAATTGGAGGTTGTGTTGACACCAACTGTGCACTCAAGGAGATTTGTCTCAACGCATGCGCTCTCTTAGACCCCAAATCACTTATGCCCTCTGTCTCTTTCATAGGTTACAATACTCCGTCCTTCTCCACACTTGTAGACTCCGGTTCCTCCAACTATTTCATAGATACCACCTTCGTTAATGAAAACTCCCTTCACCCTTATTCCGTACCTCTGCTCCAACTCTGCCTCTTCGATGGAACAACCAACTCCACCATCACTCAAGCTATTGACCTCTCTATCTGCTTCTCTACTGGTGATATCACTCTGATGACATTTTATGTCACTCCATTGGATGGATCCTGTTCCCTTGTTCTAGGACACAACTGGCTTACCCTGCACAATCCATTGATTGATTGGGTTTCGAGCAGTATCTCATTCCGTGCACCTGAACAGACCATGCCAGCAACTCTGAGCTCTCCTCCGCAGCCTCCAGACTTACCTCCTCCGGCTGACACTACATCATCAGATATCCACCATTTCTCTGACTGCAAGCCAGACCACATCACGATTATCAGTGCTCCTGCTTTTGCACTAGCCTGTCGCCTTGAAGGTTCTACTCAGTTCAGCTTGCAGCTCCAACCCAAGGAAACCACTCTTCGTTCCACTTCCACCACCTCCGAGCCTGCAGATCTCTCTGGAGTTCCTCTGGAATACCATGACTTTGCAGATGTCTTCAGCAAGAGCAAGGCTTCACAACTTGCTCCCCATCACGAACATGATCTAAAGATCAACTTGGAAGAAGGAACCTCTCCACCATTGGGTTGCACCTACTTCCTTTCTACCTCCAAGCTTGAATTCCTCTGGACATTCCTTGATGAACACCTAGCCAATGGTTTCATCCGTCCCTCTTCCTCTGCTCATGCTGCTCTGGTCCTCTTTGTCCGCAAAAAGGATGGTACCCTCTGCCTTTGCATAGACTTCAGAGGACTCAACAAGATCATGAAGAAAGACCGCTACCCACTTTCACGTATCTCTGACCTCCTAGATGCTCCGAGCTGTGCCAAGATCTACATCAAGATCAACCTCTGACATGCATACCATTTGGTCTGCATCGCCAGAGGTGATGAACGGAAGACTTCCTTCTGCATGCACTATGGCTCTTATGAATGGCTAGTCATGCCATTTGGTCTAACCAATGCCCCTGCTGCGTTCCAGTGGTTCGTCAACACTGTCTTCGCCAATCTATTAGATGTTTGCATCATAGTCTATCTGGATGACATTCTCATTTACTCCAAGGATAAGGCTTCCCACAGGGAGCACATCTGAGAGGTGTTCCGATGCCTCTGCAAACACGGACTCTATGCCAAACCCGAGAAATGTGAATTCCATACAGATTCAACCAAGTACCTCGGATATTGCCTCCCACCCTCCGGACTTACCATGTCCGAAGTAAAAGTGCAAGCCATCCAAGATTGGCATGAGCCTCGGAAGGTCAAGGATATACAATCCTTCCTCGGTTTTGCCAACTTCTACCACCGTTTCATCTTTAACTACTCAGAAATCACCATTCCTTTAACCCGCCTCACCTGCAAAGATACTCCTTGGAACTTCTCTGACGATTGTCGCTCAGCCTTCCAGCGTCTTAAAGACGCCTTCACCTCCGCTCCGATCCTCACCCACTACATTCCGGATGCCCCACTTCTGGTTGAGACTGACGCTTCCGACTATGCCATTGCCGGAATTC
>JBBPMO010001394.1:0-10284 GCA_038090315.1 Xanthoconium stramineum
ACCACTTGGACCTCCATAGCGTGCTTGTGCTTGCGCTCGAGCGTTTTTGTTCTTTTTGTTTTCTAGGTGTCTTATTTCGTGTTGTAACCGTGCGATGTTTGAGCGTTGGTTCTCATCATTATCTATGTTGTTTTGTTGTTCAAGCTTTTTAATGTCGTCTTTCAGGGCGTTTACTTTGTTGTTTATCTTAGCTAATTGTGTCTTGGCTGTTTTTGTCGCTATCTCGGAGATTTTTTTTTTGTAGATGGACCATAATCGTTGTGGTTCTGTCGGTCTCTCATGTTGTTCTGCTAGCTGGTTTTGGAGGGTTTTTCCGAGTTCGGTTACCTCGTCGAGGAATGGTTCGTTGTTAGTTAGTGTGAGCGGTAGAGTCCATCTGCCCGGACCGATGTACGGGGACTATTCTAGCTGATGTCATGCGATGGTCTGAGGGTATTATCGTGTCTTTGATGTCCCAGTCATACGTTGTTTTGGACAGGATTCGATGGGTGTATATTCTGTCTAGGCGGGACATGGAGTGGGTGTTGCTAATGAACGTGAATGCTCTTGTGGCTGGGTTTTCGTGTCTCCATGAGTCTTGTAGGTGGAAGGTTTCTCTGAATTGTCGAAGTGCTTCGGTCGCCGCGTAGTCGTCGGGGCGCGGGGGTGATCTGTCAATTTGATCTTCGACAAGGTTGAAATCTCCTGCTAGTATGTCAATGTTGTTAATCTCAAGATCTGATAGTTTTTGTTTTATTTTGTTCCAGAATTCTGGGTGTTCGTGGTGGGCGTTCGGCGCATAGATGTTTAAGATTGTCAGTTTTTTATCGTTATTCCACTTAAGGGTTAGTAGTAATGCCCTGCCTGGGATAAGTTCCGAGGTTGTTGCGGTGTGTGCTCTTACACTTTCTTTATTTATCACGAATGCGACTCCGGCCGAAGCGCCAGGGTTGATTGGGTTGTGTGAGTTGTATATAGACAGTCGTCTGCCATACAGGTTATCTATTGTGTTTACGTGGTGCGTCTCTAGGTGAGTTTCTTGTAGGCAGAGTATTCCTACTCTTTGTTGTCGGAGCATTCTGTGCGCGTCGCTCCATTTTGACAGTGGGTCGTTTGTTAGTGTCGATCGGGTGGACCGACCTTTTATATTTAGGGTTGCGATGAGGATGTTCGCTCGAGAGCGTGGTTTTCTTTTCCGATTGTCCAGTTGGTTAGTGAGGGGACGATCGTGGTCGTCGTTTTGATTCGTTATGTTATTTGGCTGGTTTGCCTGTCGTTGTGCTTGTGGCACTCCGCCTGCCGTCACCGCACGGACTTCCTCAGCAGGGGTCCCAGCGGCTGAGGATCGCCCCCCTCTGTCCGTTTGGAGGTTCGAACCGATGCCAGTGATAGACCTAACAGTTTGTGGGGAGTATAGTGTTGTGTCAGCAGTCGTGTTACTAATGCCAGCTTACGGCCTTGGGCTGGCTTAGGATAGGCAAGCCGGCCTATCTCGGTTGGTTAATGCCCGAAGCATCTGATTATCCAGTCCCGTAGCTGGGTATTCGTCGTGCTTATGGGCTTCGGGTCCTACCCAAGGGCACACCTTGGTCTAAATAGACAGCCCTTTTTGACCTTGTAGGGTCGTGAGGCCCATTCTTGCTTTCCTGTCCCTCGTAAGGTCAGTATATTTGGGCGAGGATGGTGTGTATTTGTCTGCTCGCGGCCTCGGCTTGCAGGTGTGTGGGTAGTCTGGTTCCGTAACGGGCGGTGTTACCATACTCTTTCTTCCCCTTTCTTGGCGTTTGGTGGTTGGTCGTCTCTTGTTGGTTTCCTTTGTCGTGAGTGGGCGTTCTCGGTGGTGTGTGTTTTGTCATTCTGATTTTATTTGATCTTTTTCCCCACCGCGTCGGCTAATGCCCGACGCGGGAGTGGTTGTCATCAATGTGCCTCCCGGATCACCCACACATCTTCTGAGCGGGCTCGGGTTGACACCTCAGGCGAGCTTGACTGTCCTGGACTCTTAGTTCATGGCTCACCTGGTAGATTACAGCTGTACACAGTAAATACATTATTTTTCCCTGTCGACAACCTGAGTGAATAATGTCCTGGCACTCCCCCATGTCCATCTGTGCCTCCTCGACCAAGAACAGGGCTCCGCCCGTCGAGAGTGAGCGTCGTCGACAGACTCGACGCGTCGGGCACGATGGATGCTGTGCACGCGCTTGCCACATCCGACAAGCGGACGCGACCTCGGGATTCCCCGCGCCGATCTAACAAACAGGACAAACAGCACTGCTTGTTTGTTTCCGTGGTTATCGTAACATGCTATATGGCCCTGTCTGCCACTTTGCCCAGCATAGCTACCCATAGCAGTCATGACCATTACCTGCAGCAATCCAGGTTTCTTTCGTCTTGATCTCGTCAGTCAGAACGTCCGAGTCCATCAACATCCCTCTACACAAACGTCCATTCACATCCCTCTACACAAACGTCCATTCACATCCATGTCAGACCCAACGGTATAGAGTTAGGAGCCAGTGCAACCAAAACCACAGATTACAAGTTTGTCGGACTCTTCCATCCTTATTGGTGAGTGTTTCAAGGACTTGCTGCACAAGCGGAAATCTCTCTGGTCACTTATGGGAACTTTCCAAGCAATGCAGGAGGTGGAGGCGAGCGGGTCCTGTGGGCTGCCCACATGCAGCGCGAACACAAGGACATAATTTGTGTTGTCTACTCTGGCGACGTCGGTGCTCCTAAGCAACAAACTATTGAAAAAGTCAAGGTAAGGTAATCTTCGCTCCCACCCTGATCTTCACCCACGATCATGGTGCTAGGCTTGCTTCGCGATTCATCTTGAACCTTTCATGCTTCATTTCGTCTTCATGCAATCAAGAGGACTAGTTGAGGATTCACGATGGCCTAGGTTTACCATCCTGGGCCAGAGCCTAGGTTCCATGTATCTCGTGTGGGAAGCAATGTCGAGGTTCATTTCAGACCTTTATATTGGTTTGTCAGGCTCTCGTGAACCTCTTTACGTCTCCTTACATTAACTTCTGTGCAACTCCAGATACCATGGGTTACGCTTTCACCTTTCCAGCTGTGGCTTGGCTTACGAGAGCTTCCGTTCTCATTGGAGCATATGTTCACTACCCAACCATATCCACCGACATGCTCGCTAGTGTCCAGAAGTGAATCATGGAGAATGCGAGCGAAACGGCTGTAAGTAGTCGATCCACGGTGTTGCACCAATTTCAATGATTGAGACAGGTATTGTCGTCTGACGATGTACTACTATGCTCTCTCTTTCGTGTGCTTAGTTTTTGATGGTTAACTCTTCATGGACATGCAGTCACATTGTGTCTATCATTTCACATGAACATTTCGGCCCAGTGATCCAGTGGGCGCATCGAGTGACCCTCTTGCTGTTCGTAAAGTTTCTCCTTTCCCCGTCGGCAATTCGCCTTGTCGCAGATGGACCAGGATCTGGGAGTGGTTACAAGAGAGGCAAGGCTGAACCTATGACTGTATATCCCCCCTGCAATACGCGAGAGATGGTCAAGTTTTCGCTCCAGGGCAGGGAACGAGTCGTTCTCAGTGTAGCTCTGTACGTTGATCCTTTCAAGGACCAGATAAGCGCGTCTGACCATTGACATGATGCCAGACCAAAGAAGAATCTCCCGGCACAGCTTCATGTGTTTGCACAACTTCTGATGAACTACCCCAAGTACTCGGTGGTGTGCGGCATCAAAGGTGATTTGAATAGGGATCGAGTCTTTGTGCGCATTGGCGAAAGAGTTGGACATTCGGGTATTCAGAATGTTCTCGATAAAACGTTCTTTGCTAACTCCGCGTCAGATCGTCGTAAATGCTTCATACTCGACTAGCTTTCCCGTTCAAGCATCGGTCCTACATAGTACGATGGTCGACGGACACTTTGGGATTGTAACATTATCAAATTCATGGTAAGCGGTGCAAATTTGCACAGCCTGCCGAGAAGTTTGCAATAGAAGATTGACTTACCGAGCCATATGGTTGCGTCAAGGCTGAATCTGTCGGATCAGACGTGCCAGATACGATGTGCATGGACTGGAGATGGAGTAGTAGTAACCCCAGAGCGCGATATGCAAAGACGGGGCAGCGCCAGAGTCAATCGAGGACGAGCGCGCGCACTTGAACCTGAGTGCAAGTTGTGCAACTGTATCCGAGTCGCGACTTGCCTTATTTGAGCACCACTTCGCGAGCGCAGCATTTTCGGGTTCCTCCAATCTGGTGTGATTAATGTGATTTCTGCCATCTACGCAATCTAATGATTTTCAACTATTTCCTTGCAACAAGCAAGGTTTCTGCAGGTGCCAGACGGCACTTCCCCGAGTTCTAGGCTCTCATTCTAAATTGACAGCTCGGTTAAACTAAGCATGGACATGCGCGAGTGACCAAATGTGACTGTGACAATCTGTGACATGCGTGTTTCCGGACGCGTGCCTCACGTTCGCATCGAGTTATCCAACTTCAAATCGTACTGGTACGTCTTGCATCCCGCCTATCATTCACAAAGCACCAGGCAGCGTATCTTTACAGTGTCCACCAAGTCATTGGCCCATTCAAACACTTTACCTCCATCATCGGTCTGAATGGCGCTGGAGAGTCAAATCTCATGGATCCATCTCCTTCCATGCTCGGCGTAAAGAGCGCTCAACTTCAGACTAGTCAGCTAAAAGACTTGGTTCATCCAGGTCGGCGTCTCGCATGGCCCCACTGACGGCTTGGAGGATATTCAAGCTCAAGATGACGCGCAAAATGACAGCAATGGAGAAGAGCATGAAGGCGAGGAAACCGCAAAGAACGCTTGGGTCCTTGCTGTATACCTGGACGAAAATAAGAAAGGTTGGTTCTTCAGCGGACGTGTGTCTCGCACTACTCTTGGCTTTGTCCTTGGATCTCACCTTCTCGTAGTATTTCTACCACAGGTGCATCTGAGTACCATCTCAACGATAGGGTTGTGACGTATACCACCTACAATACCTCTCTCATCTCCCATAACATTCTTATCAAAGCAAAGAATTTACTCGTCTTCCAAGGAGATGTTGAAGCCCTCGCCTCTCAATCGCCATGTGAACTTATCCGCCTCATCAAGCAGATCTTTGGTTCCCTCGAGTTGGCACGAAATTATGAAAAGACAAAGGAAGCACAAGAACGAGCTACCAAGCACAAGTTGTTGACAACTTGCAAGCATCAATCGATGCCCGGAGTCTTTAGCCAGGTCGTCATTGATGGATAATCCCCCAAATGCCAACATACACACCATCGTAAAGGCTCAAATTGTCTTTCTTCTCTCGACACTCACGGAAGACAATTTCGAGAGGAACCAGCTCGGATACACTCCGTGCGTCCTCTCTTTTACTCCCCCCTTTTTTGCTTAGTACCTGCCACAGCTCTCGGGGCAGCACGGTCTTGACACCTTCCTCCATTTCATCCGTCGCCTTATCATCCACTCCCAAGGCCGCCTTGCTTTGGCCGCCCCTCCCTCTGCGTTTGACTCCTCTACCAACCTGACCTTCTGTCTCCTTGTCTAGGAAACTCAGCGTTTCGCCAGTGACCATTTTCTCACAGACCGATTCCGGGACGGCATAGACAAGGGTGCAGGGGACGCTTTCAGGCACTTCGATCTCCTTCGATTTGTAGATCGTGTCTCTCTCATGCCGCTTGAGAGACTCGACCGCACGTTTCTTGGTATAGGTCCACCTTTCCTCTCTTACCCGTCGTCGTATACCATCCGTCTTCACTTGTGACAACATGAATATACTAAATCTACCTGAAAACATTGTGTATGTCCTCCCATAGTCGTTGAGAACGTGCTGAATGCGGTTTTGGGGCGAAATCGATTACTATCAAAGGTAGACTTTAGCGCTAGGCTGTTTGCAATATATCTCACCCAATCATATCTCAGACATTGAGTTTCTCACTCTGAGGCGGTGTAAACTGCTGCCTGCAGGCAATTCTATGTCACATTTTCCATAGGCGACACCCGGCGATCGACACAAAGCACTGAGAAGAACAGGCTTACCTCTGGAGAGAATCTCTGTATCTGTGAGTATAAATCCTTTAGTCAGTGATAAAGGACTGAATGTTGTCAACAATGGGGATGATCACTCCGTTCTCCTCGTACAGGTTCACCAGAAATACCAGTTTGGAAAGAATGAATTAGTTGGATGTTCTTCTGGTACCATCGGTGGGATGCTGGGGAGATTAAAGGATGGAGGTACGATAATGTTGGAATTAACATGTTTTGCTGACATGATTGCCATGGTCAAAATGCTGAAGGCAACTATCAGCCCGGATCCCTCTGATGGGCCTGATCTTTCAGGAAATATGATTATGTTCGCATTGGCCACTGAGCCACCTACAGAAGTTGATTCAGATGAACATCAAGCTTTAGGCACTGTCACTATGGTGACCAAAATGGTGACTGCACTCCACACACCTGCAGTTGTCCAGCCTTCGGGTTCAGTGGTTGATGTTACCACAAATGCAGTGATTGTGTTGCAAACTTTCAAGAACTTGGGATGTTCTATTGTGGAGGGAAGAGTTCTTTAACAAGATTGTAGCCAATGTCACACAGGTAGTTTGTCTTCACTATTTCCATTGTTTGTGCTCTCAACATGATGTAGATTCACCCATACATGTTCCTAGCTAATATTGCTGTGAATGGTCAGTCAGTGCCATCAATGCATGCTGAATTGATACAGCAAGATATCTTTAGACCATTGAGGTTCAATGGGACCTTGTTCTTGGTAACAGAGAGCATACATGATGTCATGCCTCCACTGAATCCTCAGGAGATTGTATGTGCCCTACCACTTGTCCCATCTGTAATACTGAATCACTTCTAAAACCTAGATTTCAAGGATGCCATGAAGCTATCTGGAGGACAAATGAGCTCCTTTTCCACTACAGGTTCATCTCAGTGTTCATCCAATAGGTATGATCCATTGGTACCTTATTGTTAGAGGCATACTGCTGGGCATTCCAAAACAATGCAGCTTTGAGTGAAGAAAGTCTTGCTGAGTACTGTGCTCTCTAAGGTGATTTTATTTCTAAAAAAAAATATTGCTCACCCTTGGATTCAATCAAAAAAGTGCAAGCAAGTGTGTTGGCCATAACTAAATGTTAATTACTCAAGATGCCTGAAAGAGAAGAAAAGACTGTTGTGTATGCTTGGCCAACTAAAAATTCAAAAATCCACTCAATTGTTATCAGTGAGTGATTCTATACCTTGTCATATTCTCACTGTGGACATCTATCTGTACAAACAATCCCATCTGTTTTTTACTGACTTTCTAATGTCATTTGTTTTAGTTTTGGCTTAAGCTTGCTGGTACACTTGCCTCTCATTATATAATCTCCTTGCAGTCATACCTTTTTCCAATACTATCCTTTATTTCTCTAACCTTCCTTTACATTGTAGCTCATCAATCATCTATACTAGCCCTTTAGGACATTGCTCAGCTTTGCTTGTAATTACAACTCCTACTATTCTCCAGTCTTGTTCAAGGTGAGTTGTAGCTCTTGTGTGTATCTTCTGTGTGTTTAACTTAGGCTCTATAAATTCTGACTTTTGGTGATTGTGAGTGTAACTAATATTCCACTTGTAGCAAGATGTACTTTTGACATGAATGTTTTATTGGTCAAGTATGGATACCAATATAATACAGAAAAACAGCTTCTACCAATCCACTTCAATAATTTGACGCTTTGCAGCTCCAGTAGCAGCTTTGGTAATGACATTTGCTCTTGACCATTGTCCCTTTTCAGGATACTGATGAGCATGTCTCTTCCAAGACATAGGCTTGCTTGCACAAAGACGATTCATTGTAGTCCCATGTAGATCATGGCGTGCATCCCAAATCCAATGGGCTTGGTCTTCTAGCTCAACAATAAGCTTCCAGCTAGCATATACAAAGTTTGATTCATCTCTTTTGATCTACAATTTAAAAATCAATATAAAATATAAAATATAGAAATATTATACCTGAGGTGGCCTGTGAGAGATCCAACCCATGGTTACTGAATCATCATGGTCCAAGTGCATAGCAGCAGTATATGCATAAGATGCAAATGCCTGTGTGTTGGGTGTACCAAAGCGATTTAGCAGGTTCCAAGTCTCAACTGCACTCTAAATCAAGTAAGAAATTTGTAAATTGAATTTACAATATAACATACCATTTGATTGCTTGCAAAATGAGGAAGAAATCCTGACAGAAATGCAAAGTTTTGCAGCTGAATTACTAAAAAAATATGATATTAGTCTTTATTTGTAAAATCAAGCAATTATCTTAACCATCTCTTTCACGATCCAAATTCACCCTAAGTTGTTTTTGATGTGCGATTTTGGCTTTGGTTTCAAATCTTGCATTGGGCCTGGCAATTCCCACCTTGGGATAAAGGTTGTGAAGCTGCCCATTATCTGTATGGGAGCCTGTGGGAGCCTTAACCATGGATCCTAGAGTCTTCATTGACCTATTCAAAGGATCACGTTCACTGTATTAAAAAATCAGTAGTTTAAACAAATATTGAAATGTCAATATCTACACCAATGCTTGAACCAAGTATTTGGTCTCATCTTTGAGCAAGATATTGATCTCTTTTTGTTCTTGCTCACTAGAGAGGCTAGTGATTTCTTTAGCACCATAGAGAATGGCACCAAACTATATGTAAATATATATTAAATATATCAAATAATAGAAATTAAGTGTACTCACAATTTTGTCAGGAGTGGGTTGATTATCATTTGCATCATGCTTGCTCCAGAAAATAATGGACACTGGAGTGGAGGATGTAGCTGGTGCAGATATCCTTGTCCATGTATCATCTGCAAGCACAACTTCATTAGGTAAGAATGCTTCATTCTTGATTCCATCCTCCATGATGTCTTGTGCCTCAATAATGAATTTATTTTTCAAGGCTGCATCAGTTGATGGATGATTTCTACAAGAATCAAGTTATATAATTGAGATAGATTGTAATTACTTACCTTTCTAAGCCCACCCAATAAGCATGCTTGTAAGCATTGACCCCCAAAGTGGTATACCTTTGAAGCTGCTGATGTTGGGCTCTACAGACTTCAACTGCTTGTTTGACCTTTGCTGGAATAGCTCCAAGACCATCTCTCTTGGCATCATATCTGGTGGATCTGTTGGGACTGAGCACAATACTCATGAATTTTTCTCTAATATACTCCTTGATGGTGCATATTAGAAGACTAGGCTGCTGAGTATTGAGCTAGTTAATAATTTAGTTATGTCAACACATTCATAGAATATATAAATACAAATACCCTTGTTTTCAACAAAACTAGTCCATCCAACTATGATAATTAAATATCAAATAGAATATGACAACAATATCACTTACCAAAGATACTGCCTTGTCTTGTGAAGTGGATAACCCATTCAAGGCAACATTATACTCTCTACAGAGTACAGGACCAAAAAATTCCTTGTAGAAGGAATATCCAGTGAGTAGTCCTAGATCATAAGTGGCATCACCATCATGTGGCCACTCCTTGATAATCTTGCCAAGTAGATGATCTATGGCTTTTTGCTCCTCTGCAGCAAGTGAGCCAGAGGGTAAGGAGCTCTTGAAAACAAAGGAGGACAACTTAGATTGGTTGTCCTCTCCCAATGTTGCCATATACTGATCTCTAGGCAGTATAGAATGGCTATTCCCAAAGTTATTTCCTTGGTGTAAGGAATACCCTGGAGGAGAGCTATACAACTTTAATTGTTATCATGGTATTATAAGAAAAGATATACATATCATTTTCACTCTCCATGGGGTCATCTTCATCATATGGTTCAAATCCAATGGCATATTGAGAGATTTCTGCCATCAGAGGAAGAAAGAAGGCCACAAATAAGCTGAGAGGATGATGAATGACAAGGACAAGGACATAGGGCAAAGGGTAGCACACTTCAATCTCCGCTTGAATATTGCTGATGATCAACTCACTCGACAGTCCCACTATACAGTACCATACACAATAGTCATTTATTCATGAGTAATATAGTAAACAGACAGTACTACATCATCACCAGCAAAAACAGTGCCATTCTCCAAGCTGACAAGATTTAGCCAAGCCGTTTTCCCTGCAAAGAACTCGGCAGCAGTCAGAGATGGCTCCAAGCATGGCACTTGCAGTCACCGTCCCCTCACAAGACAAACATGTTCAAAATGCAGGCGGCGGGCAGGGCAGACAAGTGCGATGACAAAGGTTGTTCTGTCAGACCTGAATATCGTATCTTTTCCTGCAGGATAGGAGGG
>JBBPMO010001395.1:0-10282 GCA_038090315.1 Xanthoconium stramineum
CGTCGTGGTAAGTGTGAGGGAGCTTAAAGTTTGCGGTGTTTGAATTATGCTTACTAATGCCCCCTAGGATGTAGCCTCACACTTACCCTGACGGTTGTGTAGGAGCCTGGACCATTGAAGAAGTTAAGTCTATATGGCAAGCATTGCTCATATGTTGGGTCAAATTCAAGTTGCAGGGTCGTACTAAAACTCGGTAATCAAGTTGGCATTGCCAATCGGGGACGTATGTAGTAAGCACTAGTGTCGGACCATCCGTTTTTGGCGCCTGTCTAAAGCTTGGCAGTTGACGTTCGACCCTTACACTCTGTAGCATATTAAATTTCAGAGAACCCGTCTTCAAACGTAGCTCGAAGGTGTCTCCAGTCGAGGCTATAACGAGACAATGAAATCAGTATCAGGAATAATTTGGTGGGTGCGACCGGGATCAGGACAATATTTTCAAGGTCTCACTATTGTACACTCCGGTTAGTGACTCAGAGCGTCGTGTATGAGTATAAGTAAGTACTTTCACCCAATACAGTGAAGACCGTAGAGTGCGGTGTAGAGGTATATAGCAATGTTATTCTGGCCAGGTTGTCGTAACCCCCAGAGGTATCTCCTCGACGCCCTTCGACTCCTGACCTTGCTCGACATCCGCGAACATCATCGCCGCCCCACCAGCGTCTTGAATGGACACTGACAAGCCAAAACCAGTATCGATCCCCTCGCCACATCTACCCTGAACATCATGCGCGTACAACTCTCGTATGCTCATGATGAACCGAGGGGTTAAAACGATCACAGGCACAAACTCTACAATGGTCAACAGCGTCGTTAACCATCCTCCCAATAGAAGCACTTGCTCGGAAAACAACACGGCGATGAGGTTCACCAGGAAGGTGCTACAGTGAAATTTAAGAGTTAGCTTGGCTGGCAATTTGATTATTTGCAAGATCGAATGACAAGGGAGGACGTGGAGGAAAAGGAATTGACAACAGGACGTACAGAAGGAAGTAGAGGATGCCGTGCTTGATGAGCAAACTCATGTACCGATTGAGTTCCCACCGCTTTGTAACACGATACATCTGAAACGACTGCCTTACGAACTGGACGATCGCGAATGAGCACACTACTCCTCCGTGTGTGGTCTGCGCAATGGCAAATAATTTCGTCCAAACGGGAGAGGTATCTGTTATCGACACAGCGCAAAGGGAAAAGTCCAGTATTTGGACAGTAGCCACTGTGATTAGGAACAAGACATTGGTCAGTGACTATTAGCTCATACAATTCATTCAGGCAACATCTACAAACCCGGAATGCTTTTCGAATTGCTGGGGATGGCGGTGGAAATGACAGTGCAAATTATTTCCAGGGAAAATAGCGTGATGAGAGTGCGAAGTATTATCCTTGATCGACTATACATTGCCCACACGCGGAGGATCATCGTGACTGCAGCCGCCATCAATTTACTTTTTCAGGAAGTGAACTACGCAACAACTCACAATCAGCTGCCGCGAAAAACAGGCAGTTCGCCCAATTACTGATGATAAGGTTTATCTGACCTTGATAAGGGCATCCGTAAATAACACGGATAGGGAAAGCTGTAAGCGAGTGTGCTCACAACTATTTTATAATTATTATAAACCATTTGGGGAGATTCCAGTGATGGGGTAGTAGGACTCGGATGCATACTTACACCTGGGTGCGCGCTTCAGTACACTTGCTATTCTTCAGGGGCTAAAGGAACATACTTTTGCAGGCCCGGGGAGGAAGCTACTTCCCACTTGAGACTAGTCACAGATTGATCAATCACAGTATAGAATGTCGAACATACCGAGGGCAGAAATTCTGGTGTTCGAAGTTAGCATTCGGTGTGTCTTGGAATGACCAAAGACTCACATAATATTGTAAAGGCCAGCGTAACGGACCTTAAACAATAGTCAGCTTGCTGTGGATCGTGATAATGCACAGTGGGAGGTTCAATGCATACAACTATGAACAGGGTTGACACCCAGGTCCAGGGTTGGCTCTAAGGTCTCATCAGGAAGGCGTTCTAACGAGTATTTGCATTTATCTGCTGACCCAGATGTATTTTATCTATACGGATTATTAGTGAAAGAGACTTGAGGACACAGACGTGGATGGCATCATACCTCATCCGAAAATGTAAGGACTGACAGCTTAGATGTTAACACATGTCAGGACAGAACTCATAACTCACTATAATCATATCCAACGGCAGTAAGGGAAACAACTATGATAGCGTTAAGACGGCGTTAATCTTCTGCATGAAAGGATGGGCGTACGGGCCACGTAGTTATTCTGCTGAAGGGCAGTCAGCGCGGACTGTATCGCAATAGAAGACATAGATGTGCGCAGAAGAGTCCTACATACCCGATTTCAAGTTATAAGCGTCGCAGGGTGGCGAGCCAGTAGGCGAGTGGGGGTAGTGTGCGTCCAAACAATCATACCCTGGCAGGGACGATGACAGCCACTATCAGATTAATTAGTCTGGGTGGAATGGTTAGCTAGTAAGTTGTAACTGACGTTGACCGATTGATCTTGCAAAAAACACGCTGACCAGTGACTGTCTAGGTTATACTATCCGTGCTGTTTCACTCTGATACCACCTGTGAGCACATTCGAGCTGTGGCCCATGTAATAGCCAGGCATTGCATCCCTCTAGGGTTCTGCCAGCAAATACGCCACCAGTACCTGACACTAGCGTTCATAGTATGATACCCGTGCCCGGGTACGGGCCCTCTGCACTGCGACCGACCAATCCCGCTCGTGGTGTGGCACAGGACTTCGTGACATCTGATCCGAGTAACTAGGTTTAATAACTGTAGTACTGAGCAACGCTTCCCCATATGTCTGTCTGCCAGTGGGTAGCACTGGCACGCCGATACTAAGCACCCTCCTTACATACTGGACAAGGATGATTTGAGGAACTTGGAGGCGTTCAGACGCTTGATAACCTACAATAAACGAATCCCGTCTCTCCTGGACGTACCGTATATGCCATGCGCATCAAGATTGCGCTCAGCTTGGGATTTGCGGTGAGTTCGGGGATTATGCGACTCAGAGGGTCGCGTAGCACGACATGCCAGGTGATCGGGCCAGGCCTAGTGCCAACAAGCGATGTCCACTGCCCAACTCCTCGCCCGCTCAATGTCTTAGGTGAATTTGACCATGCCATGCAGACATCTTCTCTCGCCATCTTCGTGGTGGTCAATCAACAGAGCGACGGCAATTTCCAGTGAAACAGCCTGAGGAGGCGAAGAACCAAGTGAAACTTTATGAAGACGTAGGTAACCGAATGGAGTTAATCCTTACATAAAGCAACTCCGACGCGATCGGGAACGGTGTGCCTTCAGCTTCACAAGCACGACCCTGGTCTGTGGCCCACGTTTTGGTCCACTGCGACACGCAAGTCCAGTCGCTTGCACGGGTGCTAACGCTGCACACTCCAGCTCTATTTGCCGAACCCGTAGGCAGCGTTGGGCTGTTTCTGACGTCCAACGGCGGGACAGATGTCAAACTTTCGTTTTCGATGAATAAAAAGGGTCTTTGCGGGCACCGTAGGTGGCTTTCAGCGCGAATCACTACGCGTATCATAGACACATGTACACTCTCGGATGTCATCATCAGTTCGTACCGATCATCTCAAGGTTGAGACATGCAAGACTGCGTTTCAAAGGGGAACATGCCTGAATCTCCAACCTTCAGTGATATAGTAACACCACCCACATCATAAAGTCCAAACATCAGTAGCGATCATAGTCCGTAATCAGAACCGATAGCAAAGGTCCGAAGAAACCGATACATCCGCGACAAGGTGGAAATCACCTCGTACATCTCCCAGTTCCGTCCTCGATTACTGTCCATACGGGAAATACTGCTCACACGTCGGGACCTGCAGCGTCTGGTAAAACGTGACCAAGTTAGCCTTGATCGCAGCCTCGAGCTCGGGCGTTGGGTTTGGGTACAGTTCTGTCGTTAAATTGACCTGTCTGTGGTATGCATAACACGTCTAGAGACCAATGACGCTCAGCACGAGCACGCCAGGCGAGCCAAAGATGACGTACACTCCCATCGTCCTCTGGATTCAGTACATAATTGCCCACGCCTTCGTTACGACCCGGCAAGACGCCAACTAAGTTAGCGACCAAGTTAAACACGACGCTGACTTGCGGGAAGTCGTATGGGCCCTCTCGACGATAGAACCCTTCGGGGAACCGGTGAAACTCAAAGAAGCTTCGCGCGCTCTCTAGCGTTGTGTTGAGCGTCGTGTTTGCTGTCTGGTTGCTCTCGAAGAAGGCAAGAGGGAAGGTCGCTTCGGCGTAGGCGGTTAGGAAGCGCGGGGTATCGAACGAAAACGTGGGGTTCCGTGCGATTGAGTCGTTGATACGCATGGATTTTTGCAGGGAGGCGGACTCGATAGTGATGAAGCCACCTCCAACGAGATTGGCGGCATATTCGAGCTGTGAAAAGGGTGAGACATGTAGATACGGGTGATACCTTGTACTTACCTGACTGAACAATGTCTCGTTGAAACTGAAGTTGTTGCCGAAGTAATAGTCTCCACGAGTGGTACTAGCGTCACCTGAAATGCAGAGGTGACATTAGTGATCAGTGCATGGTTATCAAGGTATCACGGGAGAGGCTCACCTTCAAAGTTGCCGTGGAGGTTAAGCCCAGGAGTGAGTTCGCCGTTTGCGGTCGTATTTGCACCAATGGTCATCAGGTTGGTCAAATGGTTTCCATCAACAACAAACGCCTATACCCGTCGGTTAGGAGGGTGGACGAGATGACAGAACACTCTAAAACATACCCCATAAGTGATGAATGCAGCCAAGTTATAACCCATGTTGAGACCTGCAGATTTTGAATTAAAACCACACCCAGGACTACTCTTCAGTGATCACGTACCTTCCTGTACAGCAGTAATGATCTGAGCAGGGGTAACCACGCCATCACGGGGCAGGTACTTCGGAAAAAATCATGTCCATGAGTAAATGCGTCGCCGAGGTCACTGGTAACTCACTCCGTGAGAAGCAAGGGTATTCAATCCCGGGCAGGGACCACGAATATCACCTGGACGAAGAGGCAGGTATGGATGTGCCTCGTCATTCACCAACTTGGCGGATGTGTCGTTGATGGGAGGTGGGAGAGGTTGTGCACCTGGGGTGCTACTGAAGGTCCGCGCAACAGCCCTGACTTCCTGTGGAGATAAGCCTGCGAGCGAGCGATATTCCGGAAAGTTTTCCAGGTGCGAGAACCCTAATGCGTAGGGGACGAGGGAAACTAGTGCTATGAAGCTCTGGAACTTCATTGGGGCCACGTATCGATGCCAGTGGAGGGTAATATCGGCGATCTTATATACAAACGCATTTTACTTTGTACGAGTTGCACGGAGAATCAGAATCTCCAATGTGAGCGTAGTATTCCCGCCCTGGAGACCTGACCGCTGGCTGTACAACTGCGGCAGCCTGTATTCACACCCAGTGCAGTTTGTGAAGTCTAATAGAGCGTTGCGCAGTCGGAATGCTTGACAAACCGATAGCTCGCCGCCGACGTTCCTTACCGTGGTATAAAGGGTTGCTGTCTTGTCGATCCGCAGTAGTTGTAAGGAACACAATGCACGAACCAGGATTTGCACATTGGTGGCCGGCGGGCCATATGCGCAACCAGTAACGGAAGTATTTTTCATTACTATTCCGGCATATTCTCACCGTGACTGCGGCATGGCTAGGTGTTTGCCGTCAGAAGGTCATAGTTCAATTCCATTTACGTACCAACCAGTAATTGTGTCCCACCTGGAGTCTCATGAGCATTGTATGACTGCGGAGGAGGAGGAGAGCCATGCGCTCGGAATAATTTTGTTGGCAGCATACCCTAGGGGACTCTATGGCAAGATGAATCATTGGCATCACGCATGGCCAAAGCTTGGACAAGAGTCAAGACAGTGAGCGCCGAGCATCGACGGCGCGTGGGTGTCGCACTGGCAGACGAACGAGTTGTAATCTGCGGCGGGCCGTTTTGCCGTGGATCATGGCACGGTGGATGGTTCGAGACCAACGCTACGGTTGCCGAGCAACAGTCAAGCTCCGACGCGACGGCCCGGGGGAACGGCCCGGGTGTGCCTTCGGCTTCCGAATTGCCCACAAGCACCATCATCGAACCATGATCATTTCCCCTAGGCTGAGAGCGCGATATCCGGGTCTGTGGCCCGCGTTTTGGTCCAGAACGACACACGGATCCATTCGCTTGCGCGGGTGCCAACGTTGCCCACTCCAACTCTACTTACTACCGAACCCGTACATCAGGAAAATGGGGAGGAAAAGATATTCCCAGATGGTAATGACAAATTGATATAAATATGAAATATGATGACATGACCTTACCATCACTTACATTCAATTATGCAGTGAATATACGAATGGTGCTATGAAGACCATATTTCTGTCACTCTGTTTGATTTGTGTCCATCGTGTATAATTACTGGTGAACATGTTGCAGGACGATCAGTGGCTATATCTCAAGTATCAGAATTCTGCGGCCTGACTAAACTGAACCAAATAGACAGCGGAAGGGATAGGTTGGACTAGCTCCTTACATTCTGATAGTGACAATATCTGTCCAGATCTCGTGAGAAACACAATGGCAGGTGCCTGTAGGATTACCCGCTTCTGATGAACAAAGGGGTGGTTACTGCTACTATGATCTTCTATCAATGAGCACTAGCCCAATGGCGCGGGTGCGGGTACTCCTGTTCGCCTTTGCATATGACTTAGAGCACTGGCCCTCACTGGCAGGTTCGCTCAGGCTCTCACCGTGATGTTCTTGCCTCTCTGAGTCGCCACTTCTCCCATTCTGAGTCGCTCTTGCCCGAGTCCTCATGCTGTTGAGCTGTCACCCTCAGTTGTCCTCACGGCATTGCGTCGACACATGCTTGGGAGATGGCTTGCCGGTGGGTGGCTCATTGGCACTGGCAGCCTGTATGTTTCTTGTCATACTATGCTGGCGCTGCTCATGCTGACCTATCTGGTACCTTGCTAGCGCTTCAGTTTCAACTTGTTCGAGTCGTAGCGCAGTGCGCTTGCTTTGTCACTCATCCAGCAACTTGAACCTTTACCATCATATCCAATGCTGTCGCCATCATTTTGGGCAGCAACTTTTGGTGGTCTCAATCGCCCTCAGGCTCAACGACTCTCAATGACTCCCGCTCGCCTCTATGGCCACCTGGGCATTTCTCTGGTCGTATATTAAGTGGAGGATGAAAACTGTCAGCAATGGTCCAAGGCTTGCCAACATGATAGCAACGAGTGGATCAGGCAGTAGTATATCTTGAATATTTCAATAAAACAGCTTGACCAAAGTGGTCACAACTTCGCTGAATGGCATTCGGACTCGAAAGAGTATTAGAGTATCAAGCAATCTGTAATCTAGTCCTCCGTGTCAATCCATTCTGGATCACTACCTAACTCATTGTACACGTCCATGGAGTCCCTTTCGTCCTCTGAGACCTTCTCAGTCTCCTCGCTGTCTGAGTCTTCCTCCCAATCAAGTGCCTCGCGATCCACAAGCACCAACTTGGCAGCCTCATCATCGACAACATTGTCCATGCATGTAGAACTGCCCTCCGCCTCCATTATACTACTCAATCTGTTGCTGTTCAACTTCGAATATATGTTCACGCACTCGCAACTTTGAACAGCAGGCTCAAAACCGACATTGCCACAGGCCACATGATGGGAATATGTGTGACCAATCCCGAGGCCCCAGTGATACCTAAGTGCCATGTCTTGATCAACAAACCTGCCTCGTACTTGAGTTTTGATGAGTGATAGTGAGTTGTAGGTCGCTTACTGGTTGATATGATATTTTTTCCAATCAGTGCCGTCTTGCGCACAACAAGACATGGCAACACCATCAGGGTGAAGCCTGCCCGTCGTGAACGACGGAATGATATGACAGCCTCGGACCACATCAGCGGAATCAACAAAGCTAAATGCATCATCCTCCATCATGGGAACGAAACGCAGGGTATCAAGCGCGAGGCCACACCCCTCTGACTCAGATGGCCATTCAGTTAATTCAAACCATTGTACCCACAGGAACTCGAGCCGGTGAGGTTGATAGTCGAGGAGACCAGGTCCAGTATAGATGATGTTTGCGTGGAAGATGCCGATGACGCGAGCATAACAAAAAGGATGAGACGAGGACCCGGATAGCATCATGATATCATGATGCTCAGTATTTGGATTGATTACATCTTGCGCACGTTGAACATCATAGGTAGTGTAGTTGATCCACATCAAGTTGTGGCAGTAGAAACGATTTTGCTTAAGCACGACTTGGTTTAGCATCATCGGGTATGATATATCTTGAATTGTGGCCAGGGACTCCATGATCGAATGAACTCCGTGGATGGTCCTGATGTGAGGTAACAGGTGTGCTTTTAGCTTCAGGACAAAATTCTGTCAATATTTTGTGAGGTCTTTGTCAAGCTATAATTATAGGGAAACTTACGTTCACAGCGGGATCATCAGCATAGCGTCGGACAAAAAGCATAAGGTCCTCTGGACAGTTTTGCCCTTTGCCAATGTGATAATGTTCATCTGGTGTATTGGATACACATTCCTCCGAAGTTGCACTAGGAGCTGAGACGCATGCGGAGATGCGGCGTATACAGGCCTGGCGACACTCAATGCTTGTCAGCTGTGCAATATAGTGCTTTCGACTAGTTCGGGTGTATCTCCCCTTGCTGACACGATGTTCTCGCTCACCCTATAGTACGAAAAGACGGAATGAACATGGTGGGAGGTGAGAAGCAGTACGCCTTACCGGTTGTGTTGAATATGAATCTGTTGTTCCAAAAAGGCGAATCTGAGTGCTGTAGTCTCCAAGAGCGTGTAACTTGTAGGTGTGTAGGTTGAGAGTTTTGGGACGCCGCATACTAGTATAAGCACGGTCTGAGGGGTTTCCTGGTGGGGCACCATTTTTCGACAGCTGCTCCCTTGTTTCACGTTGTCGGTGTGCTTCAACCTTGCAGCACAGCTCTTTTGTGGAAAATTCTGGGCATGTCTCTGCCACAAATGTGCGTAGTTGGTTCGCCAACCTCTCTGTCACCCCATCCAAGACCTTTAAGGTATCGTCGGTGTGCATGTGCAGCTTCGCAAGCGCATGCCAATGGCACAACGAGAACAGAAGTTGCAATATCCTCCTACTGTGCAGATCAGGAACAAGACCCTCAAACATGGGAATGGCGCACTACCAAAGGTTTCAGTGGGCTTTCTCGCTCACAACAAAACTGCTGTAAATCATACCTGTAAAATGTCCTCAAAATCGCATGCAGCTATCTTCTTCATCTCAGAGGTATTTCTTGAGAATCGCCTAATAGTGTCACATCCAAAGGTGGGCACCTGGCGAAATCTTTGTATCATATCAATAAATGGTTCTTCCAATGAGAAATCACTGCCTCACCGCCTATCAAGCTCGTGAATCATGCTTGTTTTCAAGCTGTCCAGTATGCGAAGGAGGTGCATGAATACGGCTTTCCAAACCCCCAGCTCAAACTTGTGTAAAAGATCCACCACAAGCATACAGAAAAAATCGAAACCGGTGTGACCGAGTCTTTCGGAGAATGCGTTTAGGGTATACCACGGGTACGGGTAACCCGCACGGGTCACATGACGGGTATCGCGCGGGTACGGGTACGGGTACGGTCTTGCTGACCCGCGCTCATACCCATACCTGCGGCACGGGTTTGCATACCCGCCGCTCCCTCCCTCCACACGCGATAACGACAACGCAATGACGACAGCGCCTCGCCCACGCCTCGTCCTCACCCACCCTCACATGTGACGACAACAACGACGCGACTCGGACAACAGCGTCTCGCCGATCCCTTGTCCTCACCCACCCTCCCTCACATGCGACGATAATGACACGACGACGACTATAGCGCCTCGCCCACGTCTCGTCCTCACCCTCACCCATCCGGGCCTCACCCACACATAACGACAACAACAACAACAATGCGGCGACGACAACAACAACAACTACCAACGACGCGCCCTCACCCTCTTCCTCATCCCGACGACGATGACGTGGCGACGCGCCCCGATGACGCGACAACGACATCGACACGACGATGACAACGCTCCCTCGCTGTCTCCCTCCGTCTGACCGTCTCCCTCCCTCCGTCTCCCTCGTCCCGATGACGACGATGACGACGCTCACGCCTTGCCGCCCAGACGACGCGACAACGACAATGCACCCTCACCGTCTCCCTCCG
>JBBPMO010001396.1:0-10282 GCA_038090315.1 Xanthoconium stramineum
TGTCCGCTAAAGCTTGTCTGCGAACAACTTGTTCTGTTACAAATGAAGACGGTCTGATTGCCGATGGCGACGCCTCAGTGGCATCATGCATGCGATTTCTTCACCAAAGACAACCGTTTTCACGTTGTTGACGTGCTAGTCCAGCTTTGCGTAAATAACTAGTGCGATACCGGCGTCCAAGCAGCCTCCATTCTCGACATTGTAATCTTCTCAAGTTGATGCGTACGGACGCAACGAATTGTAATACTTTCCGTTAACGTTGATGTACATTGACTCCCCACCTTCCATTCATTCACTAACCTCCATCGCTGATGCTTCATTGAACTTTTCATTGTGCTCTTCATCGGATATCCCGATGACCGGGTCAGACTCATCGCGAAACACCTAGTAAATACGTCAGAAAACCCTTGGCAATCAACCAACAGTGCCACGCACCTTATAAACGGTCCCGTCCTGAACCGGGTTCACCTCGGACCATCCGATGGGAGTGGGTCGGCATGTCTGCTCTGTCAGGAGAACCTTACCGGTCCATTCGTCGGCATTTGCCTTGATTATAGTTTCTTTGTCTCCGATGAACAGTCTCCAAGAACTATCCATCAAGTCAGCTGGCAAGTACCGCCGCATCTCGTTCAGACCCTCGATCGGTTTGAGTGCGCTGTCGATGCTGACATAATCCTTTGTGCGAGAATGGAGGCTTCCCGGTCTTTAGTGTGCCTAGAGCGCGTCAAGGAGAGAAGCTGTCCCTCTAATCGAGGCGACACCATCAAACCTGGAGCCCTGTAACCACCGACAGTTTATGCGTCGTGCAGCAGAAAAGTAGCTGTGGATCCAATTTTTGTATATGTAATTCGCAACCTGACGAGTCTCGTCGAGTTGACTCAGAGCACAGAAGAAATCCAGCTTGTGAAAGTCGTCCTGCGTTTGGAGTCCTTCCCCTAGGATGCTACGAAGAGTTGGAGTCGGCACGAAGGCACGACAACGTGTGCGAAGGAAGCCATGTTCCGTCGTCTTGGGCAGACAGAGATGGACCTTTGCCATCTTCAATGGCGTTATCCCGCACTATCGAAGATGGCGAAGACCAACATTCCTGGACAGAAAACCCGGACCCATCACGATGTTCTGTTTCCAATCCCCTGGTTCTGCATTCCAGTGAATCGCAGTAATCTTCGGGGAATACCTCTCCACTTCTTCCCAAGATCCATCACCCGGTCAACATCAAGATTCAACAGGTGGCAAGTCATGCCGTCATATCTGGTCGGAATGGAGACGGTACGAGTCACTCACCGGCACGCGAGGTCTTCAACCTCCTCCTCAGACCAAATATCCATGACATAGCACTCAGCGCCGGCTTGTTTGCTCCACGCCTTCCAGTGCTTTTCATTGGGCGGGGCGGTTTGAAAAGTTCGTACGCGACTTGGTAGTCCGTCAAAGATGCCGCTAGGACTTCGAACTTGACCGTTGGCGTCCTCAAGAGCCCAGAAGTGGCCATGCTCTTCCAGCGGTCTCGTGTCCTCAAGAGGGTAAAAAGTCACTGTATCCCTAAAGAGCACGTAGAAGTTGAACGGCAAACCAGACGTAAGCTGTCATGCAACCAGACGTTGCTGCCCGAGATGTGCGACGAGTATGTATGCGAGGAAAAGCGTCTTCCCTGGAGGCATGGAGCAGGAATATAAAGTTCAAGTCCAAGGGACGCCAAACGTTGTCCATGACTTACCGATACTGGGTTGACCTGTAATGTAAGCGGCTGCATCGTACGTATTGCTTGTCTCCAGTTCATGGAGTACGGTGCGATACTCCTGTCTTACGAGTATTCTGTCATATCGGTTGACGGCTGACCCGAGAAGGAATCCAAAGGAATCAATGTACCCCGTCAGTCCGATACAGTTGAGCCCTGTGCGGTTATCCTGTTACAAGACAGCTTGGGCATTTCCCCAAACCGCACTGGCAAACGAGTTCAGATTGTCGAGCATATGATCCGAAACTAATAATTTTGACATGGTACAAGAATAAGAGGGTAGTCGTGGCGTAATGGAACATCAGCCCTTGAAGCTGGAGAGAGAAAGAGGGGGTTCGGGCCGTTCCGTGCTGGGGCCCCTGCGCTGTTATTCGATTACATCTTCCCACAACCACCTCAGATGAATTCCCAATAGCTGAACCCATCAGTTTAGGTTTGAATAGCAGTAGACCGGTATGTTGTCCGACGTACTTTGGGTTGCCATCAAGATGTACTGTCAAAATATGGTGAATGAAAATCTTCCGGATTAGAGACTCATTGCAGTCTTTCCATTGGCAAGTGAATTCTGCGCTAAATTTGAATAAGCTCTGAATACCATGGCATAGCTTGAGATGTTTGGAAAGATCGGATTGACGGACGAGACGGTTGCAGATGCTTTCGGCTCCGGGGTGGATAGTCACCCAACGACATCGAAAAGTAAGGTCCGAACTTCCACCGGGATGCCGTGTGATGATGGGAACCTGGAGTACAATACGATCAGTTCGTTTGATGTTTGATTAAGAAGTGTGTTTACCCCATGTGGATGATCAAGTCTGTGGCCGACTGGGAGATGCTGAAGAGCTTGTTGGCGGATGAGTTGGCTGAGGGCCACGGAATCATCTTTGTACTCGGAAGAAGTCACTCCCTGGTGGCTCCGCACGCTCTTTAGAAGAACCGAGCCCGCTGACAACCCTAACGCCTGCAACTGGTTTTCGCATTGTACCTCCCAATCGCTTGGGGACTGCGTAGGCACTTGGTTGATGACTATCTTTGAAACAACTCCTCGACGCCGGTGACACTCTTCATGGATGGCCCAAAATTGTTGCCATGGAGTCGGGTCGTTTATATCTGCAGCATCCATGCACCACACAACCTCAGTGGGTGCTAGCTCGTTGGGATATGAAGTAGTCTCTGAGTTTTCCTTGCAGTGGCTCGATAAGACTTGGAGGAGCCAGCCATTAATCTTGGCCCTGACGTGCAGAGTGTCCAATGCCTTGTCGAAGCCTGGTGTGTCCCAGATCTGAATTGGAAGGGACTCCAACAAGGTGGCGTAACTAGTAGTTTGCAAGGTGCTCCCGCCGAAGCCGTTAGTCACCTGGGCAGCACCAGGTGTATCATCGGGGACACCTAGAACCATGTTGATAAGCGAGCTTTTCCCCACGCCAATTCTGCCAACGAAGAGTACATGAACGAGAACATGAAGCTGAAAAGTGATGAGATAAAAATATAGACGAATTTATGATTCTGGCTTACTTGGGGGTCTATGGCGCGAAGGAATACCGAACAAAGGTTGCAATCGGGTGCCCAACAGCTAGAGCCGCGTTTACAATCCCCAAAGGCACGATGGAACACAACATCACCGCGGGTCATGATAGTTTCTAGGTCTAAGTCCCGAATAGTAAGCTCTCGGACCAGCATCGCCCTCCCAACGAGCAAAACTCTGGAAGGAATTGGCGCATCGAGGGCACACAAACACTGTAGCATAGCAACTCGAGGAGGTCTTTGAGCTGCCGCGACCAAACCGATTGTTAGGAGCGCTTCTAGCACATCGGGGCTAGAAAGGTCGCATCCTACTTGAACACATCTTCGTAGCAGAGCGAGGACGTCTTTCTCCGACACTGATCGTATGATTTTCCCCCAATCGCAGTAGTTCAATGCACGGAGGAGTGATTGCTCATGCTGACCATCAGCCATCCATTCTGCAAATTCATCTGATTGGAGGAGCATTGTGGCATCGCGCGGGCTATGTTCAAGGTACTGCTCATGGAGAACAGATAAAAACAGCCGCGGATGCACAGTAGCCCTCCAGTCCAACAGAAACAGGTCGAAGAGCGAGTGATGCTGATAATGGAGAGCAACCTCTAGCGGGAGTACCTGACAAGGACGTTCAACATCCAAGCCAGTAGTATTCACGTGGCTGACACGGTATGAGAGGAGAGTTCTTGCATGCTCGATCTTGTTGAAGTATGTGGCATATACAAGTGGGCTCGTCCCATCTGATGCCTTGAAGGGAGCCCGACGAAGAAAGGCAAGCAGGAATGGTGGGGAAAGCAGAGATACTAGGACGCAGATTATGAAGTCATGCTGTGCGGACAACCTCGATCGGGAAGGGAGCTTGAGACACCAAGAAGCCAGTCTGCCCATAAGTCGCCACCCGGCGGGGTGCTGTTCGATATCCAATCGGAGACCTATCATGCCATCTATGACCGTGCCATTTCCGGATTCAAGATACAGGAGGTGGCGAAAACCGTGGCTGAACGCATAACAGAGCAGGGGATGCAACTTGAAGAGGGCGTCATCCGATTGCCAGTCAGAGAGAACTTGTGAGCCAGTCTTGGTCTTGGAAAGCTTTCCGTGTTCAAGTTTGATCACAGCGGCAACATAACACATGCAAAGGAGTGCTACCTGTGCATGAGCTATGTGCAGGTCGATATGGTACATGGACAGCTTCGTGGAGCTCGATAGTCCAAGGAGGTATTCCTAAATGGCACATTAACCCTCCAACACAGAGAAGTCAGATGCCTTCGACAAACCTTGACAGTAAAATGAGATAAATGGATGACATCCGTCTCTTCATTATACGCCACGAGACTACCTAGTGCATCCAGCAAAGCGTGACCATGCACCGGAGCGATATCACGATCCAGCCTTCGCCCTTGAAGATCGATCGAGAGGGCCACAAGAATTTCAACCAATGTCAGTGGCCGTAACGCAGCCACGAGCCAGACCAACGCGCGTCTGGCTACCCTTCCATCCGATGACTGAAAGTCAATCGCACAAAGAATCCTTTCGTATGTTTCATTAAGGCCACTTGGGAGGCTATAAAGCGCTGTCTGGACATCTTTTACGGTCGCGCATTTCTTGAGGACATCGATTTGACACTGAACCCAGCGAAACCTGATACCATAAGCGTCAATGTGGAAGTCATGCACAGTGAATAGTCGACCTAACATCCCGTCTGCTTTATTCTGCAAAGTGTGAAGAATCTCTGTCTTCATTTCCCCCCCGAGGATCCTTAGCCTCCGATGGCCATCAATCTCTCTGATAACGTGTAATCCGATATTCGCAGATACTTCTTTCGCCATTCTGTCCATAGAGATACAAGGAAGCGCGTAAAATTTGTCTCTGATGATCTGAAGGACGGCTGGTTACGAACAACCGCATTCCGCCCTTAGCCAACTCGAAGAGAGCATGAAGGAGGCTCTCAACATCTTGACATTCATCAAGGCATCAATGACGACAACGGGCTGTCGATTAAATTGTCTTGCGGCACGGGACACAAAAGGAGTTATACTTCTGGCATGTTCGGGGACCAGGGTACCTTCGGTAATTCCTTTGACAACGTCATCGACCAGTTGGATCAGATCTCGGCCGGTACCATAGTGGAGTCTGTTCAGAAGCTGGAAGAGAATGAAATCTATCACGGCGGCAGCACTCATGGCGCGTTCGTCCCTGAAATTGCAGTAAAAGAACACGATAAACTCCCCATCTTGTAGTGTTTTCTTAATCTCTTCAATCACGGAAGCGCTGTGGAAACGGTCAACCTCAGCATGAAGGACCAGCAATAACGCACGCCAGTACTGTCTTTCCGGCACCGGCTGCGACCGTCACTCTATCAGTATAAACCAGGAAAGTTGGTTCAAATACATTACCTTTGCCGTGTAGCCACAGGAAGGAATCATCGCTGTTCATCCATACTTTGAACTGTTCTGTCTCCGGCAACCATGTGCATGTCTCAGGTTGGCGCAGAAAGACAATACTTTGGTGTTTTTGATCGAAATTGAATCTACAGAGCCATTCCAAGACGGTGTTGAGTTTCTTTCCTGTGCATCATGACTGTCAGGGTCACGGTTTTGGTCGTGATGGATTCACGGTATGTACAACGTACCATCAACCCTTTTGTTGGTTTGTTCTTCACAAGAGGGTTTGTTTGTATCTTTTGGGACAACACCAGGAGCTGTTCCCGGCTGCGGTGGAATACCATATTCGCAGTTCCTGATCAGTAGGATTGTCACGGTTCAATAGACCCTCAGACCGCCAAGATGCTTACCAGATCTCTGGCGTGAGCAAGAAGTGGAAAAAATCTTGCCGGTCACTGAATAGTTTGATTGCCTCGTTGATTCTGCCCTCCGTGTACATTGGATAGACTGCGTGGCTGATCTTACCCCATATCGTCCTTCCGAATGTGCCGGTATTGGGCTCGATCAATTTCTCCATATCACTTAATGTGTGGAAGCACATATCAGGTTCATTGCTAGAGAGCCAGTCTCCAAGTCGAGGGTCGAGGAAGGATTCATCGCTCAAGGATTTGGCAAGTATGGACTTGGAAGCCGCGACGATCTCGTCCAACTGGGTCCGGGCACTGACTACTTGCAAGTGGGAATTTGCTCGTGCGAGTCTGGTATGGAGTCTCTTGGAAGCTCTCGCGATGTTGATCAGCGTTTCGTGGCCCTTCCGACGTCGGCTGAATGGCGGCATAGTAAGCAAAGCTGCCTTTGCATTACCTAATCGCAAACTACTCTCCTGACTACGTATGCCATGTCTGGATCAGACGCCGAGGCACGCTCGACTATAGAAGACGACAAAGATTTCGTCGTCGTAGAACGGTGAGGAGACCATTCACCGAATGAACTTCTTCCAAGTTGATCGCGCGCGCCAGTCCAACCGCACGCGTTGTACTACCATCTGCGGAAGACCACGACGATGGCTCCGAGTACGAATCGGCCCAAGAAGACGTAGAAGAGAACGAAGAGGATCCTTTTGAAGACTTTCCGGACGACGTCGATGTGCGTACTTCACCAAGTCTCCCTGCAGGTTCACTTGCGATCGCTAACATGTGGAACATAGGATCTCGAACTCGTGCATGCGCGTGTGAGCTCACTCGCACCACTGCGACTGCAGCGCTTCTCGGGTCATCTGAGACGGCTGTGCCTCCGACAGAACGCTGTGTCTTTTCTTGATCCGGAGGTGTTTCGTCAGTTGCAAAAGCTGGAGGAACTGGATCTGTATGACAACAAGATCAAGAGCGTTGGTGATGCGCTGGATGAGTTGTCTTCGTTGACGTGAGGTATCTTTTTCATACTGCTTGACAAATGCTCACGTGTGGCGTCGACAGCACGTTGGATCTCTCATTCAACTTGCTGCGGAGTATACCAGATGCACTTGCTCATCTACGATCTCTCCGGACGGTGTATTTTGTACAAAATCGAATGTCGCAGATAACTGGCCTTGAAGCGTCTGTGTCGTTGACGAGTCTCGAACTTGGGGGTAATAGGATCAGGGTACGTTTGAATGATATTCATCGTGCATCCCATCGACAGATTCTCTGCAGCGGATAGAGGGGCTAGATGCGCTCGTCAATCTGGAGGAGTTATGGTTAGGAAAGAACAAACTTCCGAAACTCGAGGTATGTGCAATGACCATGACCATTTCCAATGATGACTTATCAACTTCGCCAGAACCTGGACAAGCTCAAGAAACTTAAAATTCTATCTCTCCAATCAAACCGTATCACCAAGCTCGAGAACCTAGAAGGATTAGAGAACCTCGAGGAATTGTATCTCAGCCATAACGGCGTTGAGAGAATTGAAGGTCTCGAGCACAACGTGAGTAGCTTCGGCGTGACGTAGGACATGGAAATCAAATCTTTCTTCAGAAAAAGCTCAAGACTCTGGATCTCGGCACCAACTTCATCCCTGCGATAGAGAATATCTCACATTTAACATCATTAGAAGAACTCTGGGTAGGCGTTTCAACCAAGAAACACACGTCTATCTGACTTTTTCTCGTTCCCTATAGTTCAATAACAATAAGATTCCTGACCTGAAGGCACTCGAGCCGCAGCTCAAGCACTTGAAATCGTTGGAAACGATCTATCTCGAAGGCAATCCATGTCAACATTCAGAGGGTGCAAATTACCGACGGAAGATTATGCTGGCTCTGCCTCAAGTGAAGCAAATTGATGCTACGTGCGTTTCTGTATCACTGGGCTTCCTCTCGGGATTCTGACTTGGAGACTAGGTTTGCGAAACCATTATAGAGTCACAATACTAAGGCGATTTTGGTTCATATGCTGTTAGATGTGTTGAATTCCAAACAATCTAAGGTTCTCGTACGAGACATGTACAATATAATCATGACTTCTTGGATATCAATATCTGCGTTTTCGTCAATGTAGTTAAAGCTATCGGCACTGGGATTATGTCGGTAGAGTTCGCGCAAATTTTAATTTTAATTAATTAATTAATTACTGCTAATACAACTAGCAAAACTACATGGTGCGTCGTCCGGACTCCGGGTGGAAATAAACTACATACCGCTTGCCATACAACCTATCTCTTTCAATGCATGGAATCACCTTGGAACCTCGGGCCGTTCTTGAACCCGGAGAGAACTGTTGTTAGCGTGTTGAAACACTATCAACCCATCCTCCCCCGTTCCCAAATCCAACTCCGGGCCCCATCGTGTCATCTCTCCATATGCATACCGCGCTCGTTCTCCAAGTAAACCGATCCCTCCGCACCCAAACATCCTTCGCCAGCCTGTTCTAACCCTACCTCCAATCCGGCCAACCACACGTCCAAGGGTGGCGTTGACGCCGATGGCGATGCATCCCCGATCCCCATCTTCACCAACCCCCAACCCGCGCTCTTCCTCCACTTCAGGCACTCAACGGTCCTCGACCCACACACCCATCCACCCATACGCTCTACATTTTCCCGGCCAACGCAACGACGAGTACCTCTCTGACATGTGCGGATAAATATTGCAAGCAACACTGTCGGAGTTGTTTAACAATCTTAGCGCGAGCGGCGGGCCGGATGCATGGTTTACACAGAGGGGGGTGGTGGATCCAGGGCTGAGGGAGGTGTATGTCTATCCTTTTTGGAGTGTGGTTGTGGGGTGCTGACGCGTACGTGTAACCGCAGGTTTCGTGGGCTTACGATGGTAGTTGGACGGGAGGTGAAGGTGAGGAAGAGGAGGCTGAGGTTGGATGATCTCTAGGCAATGAATCTCGTGAGGTGAATAGAACGCGATCTTATTAGGAGTGGGTTTCTAATGCATGTGTGCAGAGCTGCACCGGAGGAAGTCATGCGACAGGCCGAGTATCTCATTAAGAGATAGTAGCACGTATCCCCGTTTTCAAGGTCTCGCTCACGTATTCAGTCTCGACATAGGTTCAGCGAGATGCGTGAGGAGCAATCCGCAGTTGCGGTACTGCGTTACCTGCAAACCGACGTTGCTGATCATACCAACCCCAAGGAGACGGGCATGTTCCCGTACATCCATCATCGCCCAGTGCAATGATATCCACCGCAGACACAAATCCAAACACATGGAGAAGAAATAGGCTAGGTAGCAGCGGCAATGTGGCGTTCATCAGGTGAGAATTTGACGGTGATAACGGCGCCCCATCTGTCGTGTTTCAATGGGCCGAGTAGTCGCTTTCCAGTCAAGAACGACCAGACACAGTCAGTAAAGTTTCTGGACCTGCTCGCGATCTTCATTTCATGTCCACTTCATGTACCCAATCGCTACGTGCCTTGAATTTGACCACTTTTTCGCTGTTCTCCGCGTTCCAGACCTGCCTAGCTGCCATCTCCTGCTGATAATCCACTAGTCATCTTGCGACACCGCAATCTCGTAAGCGGGACTTCCCGCACCACTGGCATGCCCTCCTCCACGCCGTCCTCCACGTGCCACCGTCGAATCGTCCCTTCTTCGCCGCCACTTGCAATGTGCTTTCTATGAGGAATGTGACTGATTGTGTATCTTCTCGACCACCACTCTCCTTTCGGTGAACGCTATTGAGGGCTTGCAAGAGAAACTACTTAACTGAAGGCAGCATCAGGAAACGACGACAAACCAAAGGCTCAGCCTGTAAATCTGTCAAAAAACAACTTGTGTTGGACGCACTCGGTGGTACCGTACCCTCTCCAATGGAACTTCAAGTTTGGGACGCGGGCCGAAGGGCTCGAGAGCCACGAGAATTAGCAATGAAGTCATGCAAAGCACATATGATTAGAAAGATTTCAAAGATAACACTCGATTGCGTATCGCTGAGAGAGGGCACCTACAAGCATCACGCTACGCAATCCAATGTCCAAGTTCAACGGCCCACTTCTACTGAATATCAACCGTGGTGATGCCATCAATCAACTCGGTCAACGACGTCTCCTCCCGAACTTGAGCCATGATCAAACAATCGGCCGCAACACGTCTATACCGCGTGCGCGACACTGGCTCGAGCAACAAAGCCCCAAAGGGCTGCCTTAAACGAGCGACAAG
>JBBPMO010001397.1:0-10264 GCA_038090315.1 Xanthoconium stramineum
AGATTACCTTATGAAAATATGAGCAGGCCATGAATTTTTGGCCCACAGGCAAGGTGAGATTGAAAATAGCCTCAGCCATACTCACAAAAATTCACTGACCTGCAGACCCAGATTGGTCCATGGTAGTAGCATGTGAGGGGCCAAAGGCCCCTCCAACATGGGTTAATAGCTTATAGAGAGTTGAAGGAGGAAAGGTTGACAATGAAAGGGGTGAGTGGCATGATGTATGCCATCCAACAATGTTTCAACAATGCCTTTGTTCAGCATCTAAGGGTGCTGTCTGAGGTCGAGGATCTCTTTGCAAATCAATGGTCCCACCAGTGGAAAAAGGCCATGAAAGATTACCTTGAAAAAATCATCACTGAGCTGCCAAAGGTGATTGTGATAATTGTGATGACAGATGCACCTGAAGACAGTGAGGAATACCAAATGTTGCAGTGTTTGCAGTGGTCTGTCATCAAGGTAAAGGTATTCCAGTTGATTATGTCCTTCTTAAGCCTGGAAAGGCTTGTTTCATGGATACCCTTTATGTCATGGAGTGTGTTTGATTGCATGGTCACACATCTGACAAAAATCTCAGAGGCACTTCAAGAGGTGAGTTGTGTTCAATATGTCTCACTTGTTTTCTTTACCATGCCACATCTTGCACCCATCACGCATTTTGAGACTGCTCTGAAATGCATGAAATGCCATGCCTGTGGCTTATATAAAGATACTGTGCACTTACCCACTCCATTACACTATTGTGCATTTCATGGACCCAGTGAAATGCATGATAGACTGCCATTTCAAATGAGTGCTGATATCATAGGTTTTTGTCCACAGTTCTGCAGATGGTGGAAACCATTGATTGACATGGTTCCTGTCATTGGCAAGTATTGGTTGCCTGGATCATCAAGTGCGGCAATGGTTAGAGCTCTCCTGCACCACCATGACCTTAGTGACATTGACTATTCCATTGCCATCCATGCTGTATGTTCCCCATCATTATCCATTTTTGTCACAGTGTTTGCTTACTCTCACTTCCTGACCATACCACCAGATCATGTACGTTGTGTGGAACAACTACGCCTCATTTGTAAATATGCAGCTTGTTTCAGTTCCTGCTTCCATTGGTATACAGAAGAAACTCTTGTCCATATGTGGCATTGACAGCAAAGGGTGTACAACCAAAGATCTATGTGCTGCACATGCTGCAATCACAAGCGAGGCTGCAAAGAAGGCTGCTCTCACCGCAAACAAGGGAAAGGCGAAGGAAACGACCAATGTGAAAAGGAAGGCAGCCACCAAGTCTGAAACCAAAGGCAGAAAAGCCAAGCCTCTCAGTGACCCCAGCAACAGCAACAACAATGACAACGATCACAACACAGCTGATCATGACCATGATGGAGATCTTGTCAGTGACACCAATAGTGATGGGACCAACAGTGGGGGTGGTGAAAACGATGGTGACAGAGAATGCCACGCTCATGCATGCCAAGAGACCTTGATGAAAAACCATTACACCCTGATTGCAAAGTATTAGGAGTGGAGCAAAACATAAATGCTACTCACCAGTGGCAAGATCAATGGCTGGCAGAAGACTGCCACCATCCTCAACTTTGCCTGCTTCCCTCCCAACTTTCACTCCTCCTGGAAGAAACTCTCATGCATGAGCAAAGATTGCAGTGCCATCATGATGTGCAGACTAGCCCTCATTGACTGGACCACCTGGGAATGGAAAAACATTGTCACCCAGTCCTTCTCCCACGTCATGTGTACCTTGGCAGCCACAGCCATTGCCAAGTCTGCCATGATCATGTTGTACCAACATAAAATGATCCTTTGTCACCCTTATGGTGGTGCTGCAACTCTTTGTTTGCAAGTTTGCCTTGCAATCACTCCCTTTCTCCTAGAGAAAGATCCTGGACAAACCAGCATCCTGCATCAGATGACACTCAAGGACATGTTTGGCTCTTCATCCCAGGATTCCAAACAATGTCAATCCACTCTTCTGACTAAAGGCGACTTACCTCCCCTGGATTCTCTCACTTGGCCAGACAGAATTTATCCCACACTTCCAGAGGAAGGCATTTGTTTGCACATAGTCAAACACAAGCTCTCCCAACTTGACCATGACAAGGCCCTGGGTGCACAGCAACACAAAGTGCAAATGGCCATCAATGGGGTCCAGAACCTTTGTGTTGCATTGCATGATTTGACGAGCAGAGTGAACACTCATGATATACCTCCACTCGATGCTGATGTCAAAGCTGCCCTCCACTTCCTGGTGATGGTGAGCTGTTGCCTGTGATAGCTTGCATTCATGGCCTTGCTCACAGATTGCCCATATCTACTTCCATGCAGGCCCTCAGTCAGTGTGTGAAAGAAACATGCACCCTGGCCTTTGATCTGGCTGAGGCATTGGAACTGCAAGAGCACCTCAGGATTGTCATCAGATCAGATCCTATTGCTGACAATGATCCTAATGATGAATTTCTCATAGGTGCATTGAATGCCCTTTACATGCAGGACATGCCAATGAAGGCTCAGTTGACAGGCACCTCTCCAAGCTGGTCAGCAAATATGCTGCATGGTTGGAGGCACAAGAGTCCTGTGCAGAGCTCTCTGAGTTCAAGTTCAAAAAGGATAACCTCAATGAAGAACATGTGCTTGCAAGTGACAACAATGGCAATGGTCAGCATGGTGGCAATGATACTATAGACTAGGTAACTATGGTGTTGCATATCATGGGCTGGTCATGTGATTGTGGGAAATTTTTACATGATATTGCAAAAGTAAATTTCAGAATAAGAAGTAAATTGTGAGAAAAAATATGGTCAGTGTGGGAAAAATAAATGAGAGTGAAAAGTCACATGATCTTGAAAAAGAAAGTCATGTGATGCTGAGAAATATTACCTGATATTACAATTTGGAATCATGCCCCTGTCTTTGATGATCAATGAGAAACCCTAACCCTAAAGTGCCACTCCTAACCCTAATCTGCCTTTAAAAACCCTATTCAGGGCACCTCTGCACCATAGTGCCTGGTGTGGGCAGCAAAAAGTTAGTAACGGACTTAACTTTTTTTTTCTTCAGGTGGAGGAAGCCACAGCAGCGATGTTGTGTGTGACATGGCTCGCGACGTGGCTCCACTTGAGAGTCACATGACTTCACACTCAAAAAATTTCACCAAGTCCCCAAGGATTAGGATAGGGTAGGTACACTTTTGGTACACTTCCAGTACACCTTTTTATACATTTTTACTACACTTTTCATACACTTGTAGTATGCTTTTTTGTACACTTATACTACACTCCTTCATACATTTTTTGTACACTGTGTGTCTGAGAGACACAGCCACAATGTCTGTACAGGCTGTGCAGACTCTTACAGAGTGATGCACCCTATGGGCTCTGTAACCTAAAAAGGTCGTTTTGCTGATGTCTCGAGATAGAAGTGCAAGACTAGGCATGGAGTCGGTGTGATACTCCATAGCCATTGACATACGGCGTGCTCATCGCTCTGGTTGGGACTTGTTTATCAATACTTGCTGGCCGTTTGGGCAAGGAGCAACAATAAATTAATGGTAAAATTGAGCATCACACAGTGAGGATAGAAGGTATAATTGAATGAAGTCTGGCAACATCGCCACAGCAGAAGATACAATGTGCATGTATATTCAAAAATCATAATACATATCATGAACTATGAAGTAATACACTGTAATACATTGGGCAGTGTGTTCATTCAGTTCCTCATCGTCTCGATCTACTTCCACCTCCACATTAATATCATCAGCACTGATGTTTGCATGTGGACCTGAATATCCTGGTAACAAATATATCCTGTTCAGGATCCTTCGATGGACACGGTTGACCCAAGTGTGTTCGTAATGGAACACATGCATCTCTCATGCAAGGCCAAGTTGTTCAGTTCACTCAAGTTCCTGAGTGACTGAATCAATCTTCTCAACATCTGCGTCAAGCCATGCATGGAGCCTCTGCATTTCAACATTAAGCCTCTCGATCTCCTCCTTCACCTGGAGCACTTTGAAGTATTTCATTACCATCTCCTGATTTGAAGACAATGCCCAAGGTTTATCGAGGACTCCAGAGCATGAGTGTTTGAGAAGTTTGAACTCTCCGAGGGCGACATAGTTGACTACTTCAGCAAAGTCAAGTTTGGGGCATGGGGGTTTTTGATGAGGAGCAAGATGATTGTATCGATCAAGGGCAGATTTGATTGCTGCTGAGTGGTGTGTGATTGCTTTTGACAAATGCCATCGCATCTTATACCCTAGGGAGATGTTATTATGGAACCACCAAAAAATGGAGTGATATCACTTACCAGTGCCGGAAAGGTTAGCCTTGGATAGCTCAAACATATGCTGCACAACAAGGCCCTCTAGCTCTTCGACTTCACGGATGAAAGTATGATGTTGGCTGTACTCGAGTGTCATTGCATACTTGGGGTGTTGTGGAGTCCACTGGTTTTTGATGTCATGCTGCTGCTCAAAGTTCATGATGATGTTAAGCTGCAACTCATACTTGCAGAGTGCACTGGCATGCTCAGCGTTGACCGCAGCAGTACCCTCTTGTGCGCCTTGTGTAAGACCAGATGGCGTGAACTGTACAGGGGTGTATGTAAGAAAAGGCACTCTTGTGGTACTCGTGTACACTGCCCTGAAACATCAACATAAGCTCTTGATCCACTCTCACATTCTCAAATGTACTCGGCAAATTGAAGCTTTTCTAGGAGCTCGACATACTTTGTTGCAACAGTGATAGTCTGTGGTTCCAAAGCACAATTTTTGAGGTACTCCAGCTCCTCATAGTGCCAACATTCAAAGTCACCATTGGCAACATTATGGGTAGCGCAGAATGTTCAGAGTTCAGCCTCATTGTGATTGATGATACGTAATGCTTGTTTATAGTTATTCAGCAGGAACCGACCTGTCAGAGCAACATCAAAACACAATCAGCATCACATATTCTGATGTACTAAGCTCAAGGTATTTGTCTTGATCCCATTGGTTGAAATGGAGATCAAGAAACTGGGTCCAATGGAATAATGATGAGTGATGGATAAGAATAGCTGTGCTGTTTGAGCTGGAAAAAATTCATTCACATATTTCCAGATCCTCAAGACTGAATCCTGGTAGGTAGAGAGGATGGTTGCGAAGTTGACAGTGCTGATTGTGTGTGAAACCGTGGAAAGCATTGACAGTGACCAGGAGGTTGAGATCCTTAGCATGTGCTCCAAGCGAGCTGTTTGCAACAGTGGTCCTGGAGGTACAGCAATGTTGTGACCTATCGCTTGGTCATGACCACACAGCTCAAGTACATCGTTGACAACTGCAAGGTCATACTTTGCTCTATTAAAGTTTAATTATTCAGTGCCCTAGGACAAAACTTTGACATACAACTCACCACTGTACTTCATGGGCGCAACACGTTCAATGAAACCGTGACGACAGGCTATTACAAATATGTCTGTTTGCACAAAAACCTTTATGGCATACTCCTCAACTGGGTGGGCAGCCATCCAAGTTTCTGCACAGTTACCGCCTGGATGGTTGACCATGTTGGAATCCTTCAGATTGGAAACCTTCCGATGTATGTCAGACTTGAACCTCTCAATATCCACCTCAGGGACGAAGTAGTCAGAGTAGAATTCCCACTTGTCCGCCAATGCATAGTGCAATTGCTTCACAGACATGTTGCCATCCATGGCATGAAGGCATGCTGGAAAAAGCTTGGGTTCATCGGGTTGCTATGCGAAGAATGAATGAAACACTGAAGACAGGAATAATAGTTACATACCTCAAAAGAACATGCAGGACAAGCACCACATAATTTCCAGCGAGGTCCTTGCCACCCAAGCATTGTTGAGATGCTACCCTTGATGTGGCACAGAATCTCGAGATAAACATCAAATGCTTCCACAAATTGTGCCTGGAGGTAGGGATTGTACATAACCTGAAGCGAAAGGCTTTAGTAGATGTAACACAATAGCGAAGATGACAACAGACTTACGTGGTGGAGGTCACATAAGACCTTAGTCATAGCTTGGATACTGAACGATGATTGGCAGCAGTGGATGTGATGGTAAAGCTCTAAGCAACGCAAGTGGACAGCAGTTGAAGGTTCAGTCGGAGTACACCCCAGAAGACCATGGTGAAGGAGTGCTACATTAGCAGATTCATCCGGGAGCTGGCGGATGGTAGCACTGGGATTGTAGTCTGACATAATCATAAGTAAACAACGTGCAGCTGCCATAATACCTTACTGAATACCCCAATCGCGGTAACAACAAATTGATGACTACAATCAGTTGGCAACTGAGCATCTGAACCACATAATCTGTGCTTCCATAGCAGGTACTCATTTACCAGGGATGGCATGAGGCCAAGCCATGCCGCTTGCGCATGCGCATAACGTTCTTCACAGGGATAGACATCATGGTGTCAACTTTGACGGGTTTCCCTGCCAAACAATGTGAACGTGATCAGTAAGAGAGAGCCTATCCTTACCCTTGAAAGTAGGAAGTATACACTGGATGAACCAGTTCTGCATCCCCTTCATCCTCGATATCTTGCCATTCATCTTGACTTGCAGCAGTCATATCATTGTCTTGTTGATGTGTGAAGACGTCATCAACTGGCTGAGGACTGGAGTCACCAAGTTCCATGTTTGCTTCTATGATCGTCTCTTGCATGCGGTGTCCTTGCAATACTTGAGCAGTAGGACATTACAATGACTTACAGACCTACCTCTCACTTGCTGCTCTTTGCGCTCCCTTTGAAGGTGCTGCTTGTGTACTTGACTAAGGGACAAGGTTGTCGTACACACAGTCAACCCAAGGCCCAATGTAGTGATCTTGACTTGACACAACATCACAGTTTTCTTCCATGCCATGAGCAGCGAAGGAATGGGGAACGAGATGAAGAGAGGATGACAGGGACCAAGTCCAATGTGCCACATATATACAAGTGGGCCACGCAAACAACATGTGGCAACACCTGTAAAAAAGCTGTGAGCATCGCAATAACTGCCATCATCATCAATGTCTCCCATGCCCTTCACACCCTCTCTCAATGCTCTTGGCACCTCCATCTTGCTTGACCTGACTTCCTGCCTGCCATCTCACCCTCTTGCAGTGCCTTCAGGCATGTCAGGTGGCTTTGTGGGCTCGTCCAGATGATGTTCATTGTCACCCATCAAGTCTGCAGGGTCTTCTGATGGTCTTGCTGGATCCGTCATTGTGGTGTCAGCTGGATGGTTACACGACACACTTCATGCACTCACGCTGGTCGTCACTGGTACCTGGCCTTGGTTCTGAGCAGCCTTGGCCTCATCCGGTTTGCATACAGTCAGCTTGACGCTGCCATCACTCACCTGTGATGCACACCCTCAAGTGACACACTCTGGAGTGCACTAGGTGGTGTCATTGTGGTGGTGGTCTCATCTTCAGACATCTCCACACAACTGGTTTCATCATTGATGTGCTCATGCACTCAACATTCTTCATCAGCCATCTTCCCACTCTCAACCTTGTTGTCTGGTGGGTTTTGTGACCTGTCTGCTGGCCTTGTGGGTCCTGTACATGTTGCATATGGGTCTGTGACATCAGTGGTTGCATTGCTGACCTGCTGGATGGCTGCTGGAGGTTTGTCGATGCCTTGTGTATGGGCGACAGCATGGCTGCATAAGGAACTTCCAGGTTGCATGCATGTTGTTGGGGTGTCATTGATGCCTTGAGTATGGGCGATGACTTGGCTGCATGAGGGACTTCCAGGTCACACACTTGTTGGGGTTGTCTGGGGCTGGACCATGGGTGTGCGAGGGACTTTTGAGGTTGTGCTTCCACCATCTGTCATCTCTTCACCTTCCTGATGTGATGGTTGGGGCTTGAGAGGCTGTGCTGTGGCTGTGTGAGGGACTTCCGAGTTGTGCACCACACCTGTGGCCTCTCTGCACTGTTGGACTTCTGTTTGGAGTCATTTGGTGATTTGCAGCTGCTATTGAGCAAGGCAGTGCTGTCCGTACATAGTGGTGGGCTGTTGGTTGGATTTTACCATAGCAAGTACCATAGTGTAGTTGGATGCAGGTGTCATGTGCTGAGCTTTCTGCACAGCCTGAATGAGTATCTCATGGTAGTCTGACCATTCATGCCTGTTGAGACTCAAGACTTAAAGTCTCATGCCATCTTTGAGTTCGACTTTGTAGTAGGGCATGTTTGAGTCTGCTGAGTGAGCTGTTCCAGCTGCTGAGGAGCTTCAGGCAGGATTTATAACCTGTAGGCAGGGCTCATAACCTATTGAAATAGGCTATTGAAAAAAGAGCTGGAAACCTCTGTAGAATACTCAGTAAGTCACTAAGTAAGACTAAAGGTACTATGGTGCGATGTAGCTAATGCTTATGTAATCTGTAAATACCATATATGGAATAAATTCCAACAACCTCTTCCAAACCATCATGCACTCATTGCAGCATTCATATTCCAGTTCATTGCCATGCATGCTCAATAGAAATTTATGTTCTTTTCTTTTTTTTTCCTGATTTTTCATCCGTCTCTTGCCAAGTAGCATTACATTCACCCTGCGTCATCTGTGTACACTGCAATGACATTTTTTTCATGCACTGCTTAGTTGTGACCACAAGGAAAAGACTTCAATTTTACAAGATGAATAACATTCAATCATGCATTGTACATACACTGACCAAGCAAACAAACAACAAGCAAGATGTGTGTATTCAAGAAAAGAACAAATGACCATCAATTCATACAGCAACCATCCCTTCATTTGGAGCTGGCCATCCCATCCTCACTTGCATTGTGACCATGAGCAGATGTAGATGCCAACATGTCTGCACCTGTTGCAAATGAGTGCAACATACCAGCATCAGCAAACCAACCTCTTACTGAACAGAACTGGACAGTCTGTTATCCCTTACAGAGATCTCTAGTAAGGTTTCTAACTGGCTAGAACTGGATTGTACTTTGACAGACCTCTTACAGTCTGGACAGGACTGGAAAAACATAGCACTAGTAATTCAAAAGAGATCATTCCCAGTATCAATAGGATAGACTAGTTCTGTACCAGACCAAACAAACTTGATTGATTGCATGACACAACCATACAAATGGGGACTAATTAAGGTCAATGTCAAAACCACTGCTCATCACCCCCACCAGATTTATTATGCCACCACTGTATTACACAAGTCAGGAACCGAGTGTGGCTCATACAATATTAGAATGCACCTCCTCAAACAAGCCCACTTCTTGCACAAGGTCTTTGTTTTTCCACAGTGGATGTTGCTCAAATTGCACTGTCCATAAGACCAAGAATATTGGTGTACACAGGGAAATAGACACTGACTCTGAAGTTTACTTCAGCCTGTCTGGAAACTATCTCATTAAGCACAACTTTGAGCTATTATCTCATCAGCAGTGTTAAAAGTGATGAAAGAGCTGGAAGGGAACAGACAGCTGTCATGGCAATCACCACTGTGACTCTCAGGACCTCTTTCTCAAAAGCCTCAGGGAATAACTTGCCAACAGATGAGGATCCAGTGTAAAAAAAGTGGATTATGACATCCATGAGGGCTGGGTGAGCAAGATTGTTGACATGTCCCTGGAAACAACATGAGCAGATCAAATCTATAATATAATCCCTTACCTAATCATCATGACCATCTCTCAGGAAGAGGCCATCATTTTCCAAGAGTTGCTTTGCAATTCCAATGTTGTGTTTGCAATGATGTTCAGGATCCCACTGGTAGCACTGAGTGACCCAGGTTTGGGCCTTTTTCCTCAATGAAGAGTGCCAATTCTCCAGGTCTTCCCACAACTAGCAATGAATGAGTACTAAACTTGACAATGGGGGAGACAATACCATTTGAATGATTCCTGATGAGTGCTGTGGCCACCAACCTATAGACTTATAATAAGGACCTGCATGCTTCAAGGTCAGCTTACCTTCAGAAATCAACAGCCCTTGAGACTGCCACTCAGCAATCACTTCATCAATGTATTCAATGGCTTGGACACTAAAATTGGCACATACAGGGAATGGGTTAATAGATGTGGCATCACAATGTGAAAATTGCTTCACCCATTCAATAATCTCATGTGTTGGTGGATCATAGTAGTGAAGCTGCCAAGGCTCAGAGCCCTCCATGGCAGGACTGACTGGAATGTTTTGCTCAACAGATGGTGGGGGTGTGGGCTTTTCATGGGATGGCTGGGGCTTAGTGTGGCGAGCCAATCACCGAGC
>JBBPMO010001398.1:0-10241 GCA_038090315.1 Xanthoconium stramineum
GCGAGGTCGCCGGCTAAGTCTTGCTTCTCCTTGAGCATATCTCGTCCGAGGGCGCAGTGCGTGCATGTACAGGGCTCAGATTTGCGCCTAGAATTCATGTTTCGCTGACATTGGAGGAAAGTTGGAGCGCGCCGATGCCAAAAAAAATTGGACGCACGACTATTCGCAGTGTATTTGTATCGGATCCGGCAGCGCGTACCGCAAGGTTGCATGTGGAAGTCATGGTTGTCAATCTAGCGTGGTGGTAATGAGAGAACGAGACGAGTGCCATCCCATTGACGTCTTTCATCTTTCACGTGACCGCGTCACGTTTGTGGCTTTTAGTGCTGGGAAGTGTCTGAGGTCACTAGTGAGAGTACTGAGTGTCACTGACAATCATCCATTTAATGGTGAGATGCATGGTGATAGTTCTAGCCTCAGGTACCAGTCAGCAAGTGATCGAAAAGTTCAATAATTAACCCCTATCAAGCTTTGTGTGATTAAGTTATCATAACCTTGGTAATCTCTCCTGCTCACTGCTTGGATCTAGGATCCCCTCTCCGCCTCGGTAGTCTCCCCTGCCCACTGATTAAATCTTGGCCCAGGTCCCCTCTCCGCCTTGGTAGTCTCTCTTGCTCACTGCTTGAATCTTGACCTAGGTCTTCTCTCCGCTTCGGTAGTGTCTCGTTCCCACTGATTAAATCTTGACCTAGATCTCCTCTCCATTTTGGTAGCCTCTCTTGCTCACTGCTTGAATCTCGACCCGGATCCTCTCTCCGCCTCGGTACCCGCTCAGTGTTTAAATTCTGATCTGGGTCCACTCTCCGCCTTGGTAGTATCTCGTTCCCACCATTGATTAAATCTTGACCTTGGTCCCCTCTCCGCCTTGGTAGTCTCTCCTGTTCATCGCTTGAATCTCGATCTGGATCCTCTCTCCGCCTCGGTAGTCCCTCTCGCTCACTGCTTAAATCCTCATCTGGGTCCTCTCTCCGCCTCGGTAGTATCTCGTGCTCACTGATTAAATCTTGACCCGGATCCCTTCTCCGCCTTGGTAGTCTCTCCGGCTCACTGCTTGAATCTCGACCTGAATCCTCTCTCCGCCACGGTAGTATTCCGTGCTCACTGCCTACATCTTGGCCCAGATCCCCTCTCCGCCTTGGTAGTCTGTCCCTCTCACTGCTTGAATCTTCACCTGGATCCTCTCTCTGTCTTGGTAGTTGCCCAGTTGCACGATATGGCACGAGGTTGAGACGGAGTCGCTTCTGTTTGATGACCCTATGCAATGTTCACGTCAGCTTCCCCCCGAGCCATGGGTGCTGGTAAGCGACAGTTCACCTAATTGCCCCTCGCGGAATGGCTGCACTTTTCATCCGAAGCCAATCCTGTCACGCAAACCTCGTGAGCTAGCAGCGCTGAACGAGTTGGATAGGGAACTAACAAGATTTTCGCGGAGCACATCAGCCTGGCTAAAACGGACATCCTCTAAATCTGCGTCTGGGACGAACACGAAACCGTCGTACAAGAAGTCCTTGTCTACGGTTGCGATCATGCTATCCAGCGTATCCACGGTTGTAACACTCATATGGTCTTGAGCCACGGTGAGGTCATCTTCGGAAGCTTGCATGACAGAAGCAAGAAACCGGCTGCTGCAATTCACCCCGAAGCTACTTGCATCGTCCATGAGGCTAAATAGGTGTCAGGACTTGGATGATGAGCATGTATGTGAATAAGAATACAATCCACTCGCCGGCGAGACTCGGGAATTAAGAATTCCGGCACAGTCCGGCGGAGTCTGACCAAATTTGATACGTAGATCGTGTCGCCTACTGCGCCAGTACGCCACTGTGCCTTCATTGCCATTGTGCGTGGTTCTCGCACACCTTGGGCCACTCAACCCAACGAATAAAATCCTCCATCATCTGTTGTATGCCCTCGACCCTTCGACTAGTCTTCCCTTCAGCAAATTTTCCACTTTATGAACACGGCATTCGCCCTCAAGGATGAAATCACCCTTACACTCCTGTCCATGCATGATCACAATGTCCCACCCACACTGTACCCCCCACACTTACACAGTTTCTTGCCACAGCTTGTCATTTGACGCACGATGATGTTGTGGGTGCATGGATGCTGTTCAAGGATGTCATCTGGAGTGGCATAGTTCCAGTGCGCTCTGGTACGTCCTCCTCCTTTCAGAGGCTTGGTCGGCAGACCGGTGTGTGTGTGAGTATAATATTTATTATTTCACATCGATGATATTCTCTGTGGTTCCGGTCTCAATGGCGGACGAGCGCACGGTGTCAATGATCACTTGGCTGAATTCACCACATCGCAGGGTGTCGGAACACTTCAAGACCACATTAAGACACGTCAGTGGTACCACTACAAGCCTGAGGTACATTTTCTAAACCTCTAATTGTCGAATTCCTTTTCTGACACTATGACCCTTCCTGACGCAGTAACCACAAGCCCCATTCCAACCTGTACACCATTGGCGGGATATGGAGAAGACCATTCAAGTTCGAGCTGGTCTCAAGCGCACTGCTTCTGCCCTGGAAGATGACGAAACCACCTTGGATGAAGCCACTGCCGTTTAACCTGGTCGCTCACCTCCCCAGCCTCGTCCCTTCAATCCCGAGGTAGAATCATCAGATCCTGAGGATGGCTCAGATGATGACATCGGGTTGGTGGACCATCTTCAAGAACGAACTCCAATTGATGACAATGCTCGCTAGTTGAACAAACCCCGAAAACCCCATGGTTCAAGTGGACACATCTCGCGGAGTCATTTCACCATTGGCAGTCAAACTGACGTCGACCTTACTTCACCACCCTTCCATGACGTACTTGATGACAACCCTAAGTCTAGCATCTTAGTAGCAGCGGCCAACACGAAGATCAAGGAATCAAGTGTCGGTGAGGCTGCAAAATCCATTCCGAACGTTTCCGATTGGGAGAACTGGTAGCTCAACTCCAATCTTACCTGACTTGACTGTAAAATTCAGTATTTCACCTGTAAATTAGCGTTAATTTGGCTCATTGTTAATTAGCATAAATCAACATAGGTCAGAGAGGTAATGGGGTAAATTTACATATAAATCTCGATAGAATTCCTATTTAACTGAACACTACCTGAGTATGTACATGAGCGTCGTCCTCGGGTCATCTGCTTGTAGTTCTTGTCGTATCGTTTGCACCTCTCGCGTTAAGTACTGTTCGTTGTGGCTCGTCCTGTAGGGGATGGGGAGCTGCCTCTCAGATTGCACAGCGTGTTATAAGGGTGGTTGATCCACGGGAGTCCGCGGGAATCCTGGCATCTGCCGAAATTCTCTATTCCCGAACGTCCTCCCGAGACTTGCGCTGAGAAGATGTAATTTAGTGATTATCGTTGGACATGTATGTGCATACATAAACTCCGAAGGTGGCAGGGTGTTGCAAGACATGACCATCCTTTTTTCATCTTGAAGAATTAATTAGGGCCAGGCCGGTCTGGCCTGGAGTAACCCTAACCCTTCAGTTCCGCAGTATTGAAGGCAGCCTCGAATCAGACCACTCTGGCTGTGTTCGAACTTCACTCCGACACTGCTAGGACTCAGGTATACATTGATGGACCCGAGCGTACATGGCACGTTTAAGTACTAGGGTAACCAACCGAGTTGTGGATCGCAAAGCTATGAGCTCAGCCCGATATATATACGTACGACCGTGAATATGGGATCATGCTGCTCAACTCCGAGGGTACAGAGTGTCATTCCGACAGAGCGCCTGGAAACAAGCGAATTCATCGGACCTTAGGATGTGCTCACGGAGGGTTTCTTGGTCGAATGAACAACAAAGATTACTCTTCGTCAAAATAGGACGACTCCAGACTCACCGTTCTTGCACAGGTTATACAATGCAGCGGAAGGACCGAAGAGTCGGGAACGCGATACGGGTGTGCTATGTGGTAATGGAAGTAACATTTTCATGATCTCGATTACGTATGGCATGATAGCCTGCTCGCCGGCCTCTAAACAACTGGTCAGTGGTTGCACGGCGGACGAAACAAGATGTGCTTGCCCGTCAGAGCGAGTGAGGAAAGAACCCTGGCGCCCTTCTTTTGGATATTGTGGTCTTTATCCCTCAACGATATTAAACTTTCGGTTACAATGGACGCCAACTGCTTCCCCAGATCCTCCTTCCCTACATATGAATCAATCAGACGGACGAAAACAATTTTTGAACACACTTACAAAGAATGTCGAAACAAATTAAGCTCATCCGAGTCTCATGACGATCACCGATCTCAAGCTTCTTCCCTAGAGTAGCGAGTATGCCATGATTGACGACTTCCTGCCTTAGGTTGCCTGAGACGACGCAACATCAGTACACGTCTCGTCGGCAAGAGTTCACGCGGGCTTACCGAAACTCATAAGTCCACGGAGGATCTCAGAGCCTTCAACTCGACCGACGGCGCCGTCGAACCAGCCTTTGTCGAACATGTTGACAATCAGCGGTGCTGCATGAGGCATGTAGAAATCGTTGGATCTCCATATGGCTAGTTGATATCTTAGTCTGGACTCATCGACGTACGATTCATCAAGCCAACTCACCGTACTCCAAATATGTCTTGTACGCATACGCTGCTAACAGCGAGGTCTCTTTTCGCCTCATCTGCTTCGTGAAGGTCTCTAAGACCTTGTCTTCTGGACAATAATCCTGGATGGCTTCGTCTAATTCACCCATGGTCAACTACATGAACACGGTCGCTCAAAGACTCACATCTACATAGCTTGAGTAATGTCAAGGTGGCCGCGGTGCGTTGATGAGTGTCTCTCGAGTTGATAGTCTGCAGAAGCTCGCACATAACCGGGTCTTTGTTGTCAAGTTCACCCGAGCCTAACGTCAGTCAGTTAAGGAACATATACGCACAATGCATGGTGCTGACTGTTGACTCGGAATATAGGAGGCAACGGAACGGGCACGTCAAGAGACGTCACGGAACTGCCTATCTCTACATCCAACGGAGGGAGCGCGATCTCAAGGTAACCTAGGACGTTAGAAAATAGGGCACCGCGTGGAACTTTTTTAGGGTGGTAGGTCAGGTGGCAGGGTATGCCCCAGTGGAACTGGACTCACGCGGCTCGTTCAACAAAACCAGAACCTCCACAGAAGCAATCCCAACTGGACCTCTTTCCTTCTGTGCTAGTTCGATAATTCTTGGCTTCAACGCTTCGCAGCAATCTATGGAAGGGGTAAATTAAAGGTATGATAGTGAGTCGGAGAACTATCACCTCGTTGGTGCCGCGCAAGAGATGAGATTAGCCTTAGCGAAGCCAACAAATGGCTAGGTTCTGTGAGGACGTGAGTCAGAGAGGTACTATCACATGGCCGATAAAAGACGTGTACCTTTCGCTTCTAGTGCCAACGAGAGCCTTGTTTTCCCAGTTCCGTCTAGTCCTGTTGTAAAGTGATCTATAGCGCGGGTTCGTTGGTCGTCTGCAGAGCGTGAGCATGTACGTTGTACAGCACTGATCACACGCACTGTCATCAAAAACGTAACGCAGGCTGTCTATGAGCAATGGAAACAAGGCTTCATCCTTGCTCCTGGCGATTCGTTCCAGTGCGAGCATGAGAGCACTGATCACGTCTTCGAGAGCAACATAGCGTCGTCGTAGTCTCTGGTGCTTCGCCGAGAATCGTACGATGTGGAGCGCTCTAGGGAAACCTGCGTGGCCGGGATGAGGCAATATGTCGATGAGAGAGTTCCTTGCATCGTTCACTAGATCCTCTGGGGTATGGAAGTTGGCTTGGGGGATGTAGGAGGTCAGCGCACATCCCAGGAAAGATACTGCATGATGGCTCACATATTATGTCATAAATGACGGTGAGCGCAAATTGATCAAGACTAGGTTGCTCGCGTATGGATGCCTCTGTCCACTGTGAGTTGTGGACTGGCGGGGTTTGTCCGCGCGCTAGCCCTTAATTGTTCAATTGTAGTACGATCGTGGACAGGTTTGGCGACGGGTGCAACTTACAGGAATCAAGAAGGTCTAACGCCCACTCGAGGGATTCCAGTGTCTTATATCGATCGTTGAGCAATGATGTCAATGAGTCCATCAGTTCCCCTTCGTCCAGATGCGGCGCGAGATTGGGACGGGGTCGCTTCTGTTTGACGACCCTATGCAATGTCCACGTCAACTTCGCCTCGAGTGGACGTCGGTAAGACAATTATTCACCTAATGGCCCCTCGCGGAATAGCTGTACCTTTCATCCGAAGCCAGCCCTGTAATGCAAGTCCCGTGAGGCAGCAGCACTGAACAAGTTAGATAGGGAACTAACAAGATTCTCGCGGAGCGAATCGGTCATGCCATCCAGTGTATTCACAGTTGTAACACTCATATGGTCTTGAGTCACGGTGAGGTCATCTTCGGAAGCTTGCATGACAGAAGCAAGAAACCGCTTGCTGCAATTCATCCTGAAGCTACTTGCACCGTCCACCTCCTCGTCCAGGCGATCAGTTGTCCATAGTCTGTCTGAGATTCTGGACGGTGAAGTCGGAACAGCAACGCAATCACCTGGTGCAGCAAGAGGTGTATATGGATTTCCATCCAAAACAGAGGTATGAATCTGTTGATTAGGAAGGACTAACCGAGGGCGAGATAAGTGCATCCTGAAGACAATTACCAGTCAGTGACGGAGTTCAATCTGCTCAGGTCAATTACCTCCACCCATGTTTTACCGTACCACCGAACGAGACCTGGTGCCGGATAGGCAGGAACTCCAGAGTCTTCCACCAAGGGTTAAGTGTATCCTCTTTGCCGAAATCGACATCATCCGGGCGCCATGCTATCTTAGATTTGAAAACCAAACCCTCGGCGGCGGCCTCCCGTTTCATCCACAGAAGCGATATATTGCCAGCATAGACAGGATATTGTTCGTCTTCCGTGGGACGAGGGTCCCCTGCGCCATATGGCTTGTTGATTCCTCCACTGGACACAGTTGTGTCAGGTTCATTGTTCGTGTGGATTGGCAAGCGACATACACGTCAGAATGGCAACCAGGAAACCAGACTTCTTTAACGTCACCGACGGCATGTCTGGAATTTCTTCGTACGTTACTACGGTAATCGTTCATCTCCATAAAGTATTCTGGTATGAACTTGACTCGACGTTCATCAAGGGAAAGTGCATGTCGGAGATGGCATGCGTTTGTTACGGATGCAGAATCTGTGATATGAACGTTCTGCTTGATGAGACCCAAAGAAGACAACGCATCCCTGTTCAAAATCAGTTCAAGCACCACGAAAAGCATATCGCGAGATCCGGCATACCAGACGCCCACGAAATGAATCCTCACACCACCCCAACAGAAGTCTTTCTTGAACTCTAATGCGAGAATTCTTGTCCCGACGCGATTGGGGTCAATGGAAAGGTAGTGGAGATAGGCCCTGTTGCAATACTCATCAACACAAGTCTCGCGCAATGTAACATCGAGAGTACTAACTGATTAATCCGTTCGTCTGTACACTCGCGTACCAGACCGACCTAACAAGAGTATAAGTCGATCAGTACGACGGATGTTACACGTGTTCACCTCATGGATCATACTGGCGAGGGCTCGCACTTGATACGCGCCTCGAGAGAATCCTGCAATCTCCTTCACACCGTCCGCCAAAGCCAACAGTAAACCTGCACGCACCAAACAAATATATTCGGTCTCCCTCCTGGTAGTTCTTTGCTAACCAATAGTACGCGCGCTTCACGTTTTTCTCTACATTCCTATGAAATGAGTCAGACAATGAATGAGATAGACAACCAGCACAGAGAGCGAACCAAGCAAATGCCATCTCAAATGCACTGTAGACCATCTTTCCCACGCGACTCAGCTGGGGTGATTGGTCGAAGTCATATGCACCGATCCCCTCTAGATATTCTTTCGGCTGTTCTGCGACATCGTACAGCTTCTTGACATTTGTTTTCTGCCCACAGTCCAGTTAGCGGTGACATAGCATTCAATGATGCATTACCTCGGAACTAGACGTGGCGTCGATAAAGATGGCAAGGTTCCTCGAATTCAATAAGGCACCTTGGCAACTGAGGCATTGATATGCTAGAGGCGTTGACATTCGTGCTGGCACGAGTGCAAAGGGGGCTGAGACAAGTCCGAGTTATGGAAGGTCTTTATGAAAGCGGGGCGTACGTGCAAACTATCACACGGGAACGAACAATGAGTGAACCATGTGGATGCGGTGGAAAGTTCCGAGATAGTCAACACAGCCAGAAGCACGGCGTACACAGTGCACGTGGCATCCACCTGAAGTCTTGGCACTTGTAGGAGCACAGCCAGGGAGTTGAGAACTGTGGTGGACGCCACTGACACCGACGCTAGACTAGCCCGTTTTGCAACTGAAAATGTATATGGTCCCCGCAAGCCTATGGATAACTTTCCCGGTTACGCTGAAATGGCAGGTTACGAGGTGATGCAAAATGCTCTGATCATCGGTTCCGACACGCAAAGCTTTAGTTTTACGTAATGGTCTGAGGTCAGTTTATTGTGCAACACCCACTACACCCTACCTCAAACCTCCGTTGTCGGCGCCTCGCAGCTTTCCCCTTACCGGGCACCAAGCGTGGCGCTGTGAGGCTTTCCACCCGCCGCGCAGCTCACGCCTCCGGACAGGCTCGCACAGTGGTTTGGGGACGAAGAGCGCATCGTGCTCTTGCCCACCCCCACTCCCTCCGCTCCTCCCTCTCTCCTGGGCCTGCACCTGACTGCAACAACACCTAAAGACGCTATGTACATTGTAGACTAGCCCGTATTGCAACTAAAAATGTATGATTATTTCTGATTGTCCCATACACTCTTCAATCTGGATCCTTGAAGTCCAAGGAAGTGAAACAAAGTGCGAAGTGGATTGTCAGTATTCCAGTAGTACCATAATGTATCACAATACAGGCTTGCATGTGATCTAGTTCGCGACGTCAGTGTCAAGGTGCCGCCAAACACACCGATAGGTACGGGTCTGGACCGAGTAAGTGCCATAGGAACACACCTAGGAAGCATTATACACGAAAGTTCGAACCTTTGTACCAGACAAAGGAAGGCCCACATGATCTCAAATTCCAATATGCACGAACACCATTCGCTTCTCCAACGACACCTCTTTGGCGGACTTCACCGCAATGTTCAGCGCCTCCGCAGCATGCTCGAAATCAATCACGGGGTGTTTGAACATCTCCCTGTAAAACTGCGTGACCACCTCATGCGCGACCGCATCGTCCACCTCCCATAATGTCCCAATCACACCATTGAACCCCGCAAACTGCATCCCGGCTGCGAGATGGAGTACCTCATCTGGAGTGGATGCGTTCCCCGCCGCAGTGTGGCACGCAGACAAGAATGCAAATTCGGAGAGTGTGTAGCGCTCCTGGATGACGCGCATGAGGGTGAGCGGACCGTCTCTCATCGCGAACGATGACTCGAATGGCTTCGTAGCGTGTTGGGCACCATGACAAGCGAGGTGGACCCACCGGTGGTCTCGGAAAGCTTGGATGGCGCCTTCAATGGTGGCCGCGTCATCAGTAACAGGCTTGAATGACACGTTGGGGGGCATGTTGGTCTCGCCGTGAATTCTCTGTATTTCGCGCTCTACCTGTGGTAGTTCACGTAGTTTGCGGGTTTCACTTGGTCGCGCCTGACCTATGGCTGCAAATGAAATCACGTTTCCATATCCGGAGGCGTCACGGGCCAGCTTCTGAGCACAGGCACGGTCGCGCGCGCGAATGAGAGCGGAGAGAGAGGGTGCATACGAAGAAACGTAGAAATCCATGAGATTCTTCTGGCCTTTTTGATACGGGCCTGCAGCGTGGAGCGGGAGAATGGTGAACTTCGATGCTGGACACCACCAGATTCGCGAGCCCAGAGACAGCTGGACATTGTTTTGTAAAACGTTGACAATCGGTTCAACCACATTTTCCCACAATTCACGCAAAGGTTTCTTGACCCAGGACTCTCTGTTATTTCCATAAGCGTGTGGGTCTTGGATAAGCGCAGAGAATTGGGAACGCAGTTGAACAACCTCTTCGAGAGAATAGTCCAGGCCAATATGAATGGGTGGCCGGGTGCGGAGGACGATGAGAGCATCACAGGCGTGTTCGCTTGCGTTCACGATGATTACCGGTCCACCTTCAGCAGCTAGTTGGATGTCATCAAAACGCGGAGGCAACAGGAATCGTGAGAATCCATCCAGATGCCGAATTTTGTCTACCGCCAATTGCCAT
>JBBPMO010001399.1:0-10235 GCA_038090315.1 Xanthoconium stramineum
GGTGGTGGAGGTGGTTCTAGAGGACCCTCAGGTACATCATCGACAATCTCTTCTTCACACTGATCATTTTTGTCAGCTCTAGTCCTCAACTGCATCAGCAAACTGATCTCCTCCTGGACAGACTGGACCAAACTGGACAGCACTGGACAGCATACAGAGTTCTCTAGAAAGGTTCCTTACTGGCTAGATCTGGACAGTCCCTGACAACCTAGACCATACTGCTCCAGATTGGACCAGACTGGAGACAATGTAACACACAGCTTGCATGGCTCTAGCTTGTGCAGACAACATAACATGAATGACATTCAGGGCACTACAAACATGTGACAGTACTATCCTAAATCAACATCAAAGCCACTGGTTGTCACCTCAGGGTTTGTCACACTGCCACTGTACATTACATCCAAGTCAGGAACCAGACCATCTATCTGTCCAACATCACGTACCTTTCCAAGCAAGCCCATCTCTTGTGCAAAGCCCTCATTTTCCTGCAGTGGACGTCACTTGAATCACATTTGTCCATGAGCCCAAGGAGTTCAGTGTACACCGGGGAGTAGATGTTGACTTTGAAACTGACTTCCACTTGCCCAGAAACCATCTTGTCCAGTACAACTTTAAGCTGTGTGGTACTTGTCAGCAACGCAGTGAAAAGTAAAAGATGTCAGGGACCGACGGCTGTCACAGCAATAGCCACCGAGACCCTTGGGACCTCTTTCTGAAAGACTTTGGGGAAAAAGGTGCCAGCCGATGTAGGACCACTGTAAAAAAAGTCAATTATCAAGCCGGAGAGTGCTGGATGGGCAAGGTTATTGACGTGCCCCTGCTACAATGTGAGCAGGGTAAATCTTAATGAGGTTCACTTACCTCTTCGTCAAATCCATCTCTCAAAAATTGCCCACCGCCACCTAAAAGCTGCTTTGCAATCTCCATGTTTCATTCACGGCGATGTTCAGCGTCCCATTCATAACGCTGAGCAACCCTCATCCGGGCTTTTTTCTTAATCTGGACTGCCAATTTCCAAGGTCTTCCCATAACTATAATAGACATTAGGGAAATGCATTACATTGAGACAGACCACATACCAATCAAATGATACTGGATGAGTGTTGTGGCCACCAGCCTAGAGCATGACGTGAGTCAGTTGATACACTTCAAGGGGTTCACTCACCTTCGGATATTAGCAAGCCTCAAGCTTGCTGCTCCGTGATCGCCTCTTCGATATACTCGACAGCCTTGACATTAAAGTTAGCATGTAAGGGGAATGCATTGATCAAAGCAGGATCGCAATGGGAAAACTGTTTTGTGCATTCAATAATATCATGGGTTGGTGGGTCGTAGTACTGGAGCTGCCATGGATCCAAGCTTTCCGTGGCAGGGCCAACCACTGGTACGCTCTGCATGGTCAAATTTGAAGTGGTAGCGTTCTCCATGGAGGAGGGCTGAGGTGCAGCAGTATTATCTGTGGAGGAAGAAGGTACGGCACTTTCATGGACTGACTTGTCATTATCTGTTGACCGATTTGGATCCGGTTGGTGGTCAGATAACGCTTGTTGATGGCAAACTGCAAGTAACTGAGAGTTGTTGGATAGGTGAGGAGGGTGGTTGTGTTCATGGTGTGCGGCTACTACATCTTCCAGTTGGTTGATGTCTGTATCAAGATGTAAAAAATGTGTGATTATACATTAAAAACATACTGTTCGATGGTCTTGGTTGCCAATGTTAACTACTGGCTTGGACAGCTGGAACATCTAGTCGGTAAAGTCAGATGTGGAGCTTCTTGGGATGATGAAAATACCTGGGGGTTGTGGTGTATGCTGATGTTGGTTGACGGTTTGAGCTGCGGGTCGACACCAATTAACTGGGACGGCGAAGTCAGCCACAGAGCTAGTTGAGATATTAAAAGTACCTGGAGACAGTGGCATATGTGGACATTGGTCAATGGCCTGAGCGGCAGGCTGGCACTGATCAACTAGGACAGGTGTAGGTTGGCAAAGTCAGACATAGAACTAGCTGGGATACTGAAAGTACCTGGGGGTGGTGGTGTATGCTGACGCTGGTTAACAGCTTGAGTGGCGAACTGATTCCGACTAACCGGGACGGCCGGAACATCTGGTGGGCGCACTCAGACATAAAGCTAGCTGGAGCATTGAAAGTACCTGGGGACGACGGCGTACGCGGACATTGGTTAACTGCTTGAGTGATGGGTGAACACTGACTAACTGGGGCAGCCGGAACATCTGGTCAGTGAAGTCAGTCACAAAGCTGCTGAGATACCAAAAGTACCTGGGGACGAGGGCGCATGTGCCCCTCACATGGGTGAATCATCCATTTCACATTGATCAAGTTCTGGATGGCTATTAGAAGTGTTTTGATCTGCTTGTGGTACATACCATTTCCTTTGCACAGTGTTTGCTCAGCGAACCTTTCATCATTGCTGGGGGAAATTTCATCAATCTTGAAAACATAGAAGTCAGAGTAGTATGAGCATTTATGTAAAATTTCTTACCTCTGGTGTTGTGGTTCCCTCATTGGTGACAAGGGGGGTGGCAGAGAGACTGTGACCAGCACTACCCATCCTCAGCAGCAAATGATAAAATGAAGCAGTGCGAGTTAACTGCGCAATAGATTGGGAATAATCGGGTTCTGGCTCTGGGTCATCAAAGTCATCAAAGCGCAAGGACGGCGGAATGTTATCAAACAGCTTGGATACACGATGGCTGGGACCAGAATGTCCTTGAATGAATGAAGGCAGCAGTGGATGCAAAAGTGTTGACCTGTTACTTGCAGGCTGATGAGGAGGACTTTGGCGTTGAACCACCTGAGAATAAGTATACTGACCAGTGGAGGAGCAGACCGATGATGCACATGATGTGGGTGCAGTGGACTGGCCTGAAAGAGACCTGCCAGAGAACAGCAAGGCAGATGGTGTGGAGGTTTGGGACAATGTTGCTGAAACGATTGTGCTGAAACAATTCCGAGATGGGGCTTGACTCTGAGGACCAGACTTGGGTAATCTGAATCCGAATTGTTGACCAGGAGCTGCCATGGAGAATACAGGTTGCAACAAAGATGGAGCTGGAGGAGGTCCATGCGCTTCAGTGAGAGTAGCCACCACTTTTGACTTGCCTCATGATTTGCACAAAGAAACATCTTGAGCGCTTGGGGCCATTGGATTAACATCTTCTCCCCGCGTTGCGACATCCAGTCTCAAGGGCTGAGCAGAACGTTCCATCTGGATTTGCTCCAGCTCCAGCATCTGAGCCAGTTGGCCCCCTGTACCTTTGCTAGAGCGATTGGAACATTGTGCGACAGGCCCTCCAGAGCCTTCATCTTGAATTGGTGTTAGCCCGAGAACCTAAGAATAAGTGAGCTACTTAACCAGCAGGTTTATCAACATCATTGTTTGCATTTTGCTTGGATTTTTTGACAACAGGCACAAGGATTGGGATGCTATTGTCATCATCATCATCGTTGTAGATAATCCTGTGTTTCACCATTGTTAAGGCTCAGACTAGAGGAAGGAGAGACAAGGCTGAGGGTGCAAACCATTTTTTCCATGCTTTGAATTGTTGAACGTCAGGAAACAGCATGTTTTGCAGTGTCATGCTTATGAATCCAAACTGAGAAACGTACTGAGTGTCAATATAACGCACAGGAACACTATTTGCGGTGTGTGTAACTAGTAGGAATATAGAAATTTGACAAGACTAAGTAGTATATCCATGCAACCAACCCAAGGCACCATACATTCGGTACCTTGGGACTACACCCTGCTCCTGCTGAACATCGTGAGGCAAAACATCACTGGTTTTGGCACGCTTCTTTGTGGATCGGGTCCCAGCCTGAGGTTCCTCGCTGGCATGCCATTTACCACAGCTCCTGGAGGACGATCTTGCATTGCAGGAAAGGGGATCACCAGCCCCTTTAGAACCAGACAAGCTCGACATTCCTGATCAATGAACCATGTTGGGGCATGGTAGGTACTCCAGAGATGGAAAACCAGTTGGCTTCTGCAGGATTGAGGGTAGGTCAGGTTCAAAAGACACTGTATCAAATTGGTTGGGTGGCTCAGAGTTCGAAGGGGAAACAACAGCTGGTTGGCTATCGAAATTTTGATTAGACAGTTTAGGTATCTGGAGGAAAATGGAGGATGGCAGGGTGTTGAGCTGTTGATGTAAATTTGGGGCTCGAGCAGGTGCAAAGGATGATGAGGTTGGGGGGAAAACGAAGGACTGCAGCATGTCAAGTCATTGACCTAGGTTTGGAACTCAAGTAGGTGCAGAGGATGACGATGCAGTCTGGAGGCAAACAGAGGATGGTGAGGTGTCGAGCTGTTGATGTGGGTTTGGAGCTTGAACAGGGGCAGGGGATAATACAGTGAGAGCCTGCTGGGGTGGATACGACTTGGAGGGAAGGGGGACAGAGGCGAACTCAAAGGGTGGAAGAGTTTCTGACTTCTTATTCACACTTCTTGGCATGGAGTCGCGGGTCTCCCAGCAAGTAGGAGACAGAGAAACGAGAGCATCAGTGAGCAGGGAAAGGAAGGTGGAGTGAGTAAATCGGGAACTTGACTGTAATTTTCCACTGTCATCCATTTTGACAGAAAGGATGAAGTCATTGTGGATGCACTCCAAAAGAGGTATGATTGGTTGGAAATATGGAGAGATGTTGGGTAAGACAAGGGCTGTCCAACCGAAATCAGACTGGATGACGAGCATCTTGTGAATTGAGGGCTTGAAAACAGCAAAGCATGGGTCAAAACATGTCAAAAGTTGTGCATCAGATTTGAGACTATTGGGCTCCTCAAAAAGTAGGCACACCCCGAGCAAGACATAGAAGAATGATTCTTGTTATGTTTAGGCCTGGTTACTGGTCGTATGTCGTATACCGGGAGTGTCTTTTAAGTAGTCTCCGGTCGGATCCGTATCGAGAGTGTCGTTCAAGTAGTCTTCGATGTGTAGGGAGTGTCCTTGAGTAATCTCCTACCGGATGTGGTTCGCGCTGAGTAGAGTATCCTAGGGAGGATCTCACGAAGAGTTGCAACGTCCTAAGAGAGCCGTTCCGGGCAAGGGAAGGTTTCAGACGAGAGGGTCTCAAGGCGAACCTTGGAAGACTAGAAACTAGGCTGGATTGCGTAGAACTAGCTAAGGAACAAACAAGAGGTCGATTGACCTTATATAGTACAGAGCGGAGAAGGAGTCGGAGCTCTAAGTAGGGTTCAGGGTAGGCTACCACATCGCTGAACCAATAGGAGAAAGAGATGGAGAATCGTACGATGTAGAAAGGGGAAACGGAGCGGAGAGCCGGTGCTGCATAGCGGATGCGGAGCAGCTGCGGAAACTAAAGGGGAAAGCATACGAGGAATGAAATGGAGACCAGCAGACCGAAGGACCGGTGGAAGAGCAAAACGGATCATGACGAGAAGGGTGAAACGAGAAGAAGACGCATCTATTATTGGGATTCCTCTAGGGGAAAGAGGAGTTGACGACGAATGTGGACAGATCCCGATACTGGTCCAGTGAGGCGAGGAATTCGTCGATGGAGAGATAGGGCGGTCTATCAGAAGAGAGGAAAATGTAGGGTATATCGTGTAGGGGCACGAATTCCGTAACATTACCCTCCTCGTAAGATTGATTCACCGAATCAGAAAGTGCCATCGTCCGAAGTAGGTTCTTCGTCGGGGAGGTCGAGGTGGGCGGGGCAGCCGGAGAGGTTGTGTCCGGGGGCGGCAGTATTACATCCAGAGGAGATGTATTGCGGACAGTCGAGTTTGAAATGGGTTCAACTGCTGCAGGAGTAACAGGATAGGAGTCAGGTGTGGGGATGACGACGGGGGGTGCGAGTAATTGGTGTTGGGATGGGGGTGGGTGAGGGGGATTGTCGAAGGTTGGGAGGTCTACCCTCCACAAGGGCTCTAGCGATCCTGGAAGCAAGAGCAGAAAGGCCGCTGATGGAGGGGTTTCGGACGTCAAGGGTAGGAGTGCTGGAGTGGTTACTTGACGGCGAAGGAGGTCCAATGTCATTGGTAGAGTTAAGTCCCGGGCTATTTCTAGCTGGAGACGTAGTGGGAAGGTCACTGGTGTTGCCGCTATTAAGGTAGATAGCAAGGTCGGGTCCAGAGAGGGAGCGTAAGACTCTCTCAATAGTGGAGATGGCGAGGTCGTCGGAAATTGCTGCCAGGATCCCGCAGAACCCCAGGTTGGAGAGGAGGTCGAGCGTCTGCCCGCAGATGTCAAGGACGAGTCGTCCCATCTGTCTGTCGTATTCATCGTAGGGGGCAGGTTTCTCGGCATAGAAGTTCCGGAACGCGACATAGGTGTGGAAGAGGTCGATTGCGTTCCGGATGGCGGGAGAATTTCGGACGGCTGCCCTGGATTTGAGGATGCGAGCGAGAGAGGGAGTTTCGAGAAAGCAGGTGAAGAGGAGGTTCCTTTGGAGGTTGGGGAGGGAAAGGAGCTGTTCGGAGGAAGGCATAGGGAGCCCAAGACGGGCAACGACCCTAGTTTTTATAGAGTAAGAGAAAGTGTCAAGAAAATTTTTATTGCTCCCTTCCGGCTATAGGAGGCGAAACGGTGTCGGGAGGGCGGAACTCCGTGTGAGCGCTAAGGCCTTCGCCAGCGGAGTTGTTCCGGGACTTTTAGGCATCGGATTGGTTTCCCCATCCGGTGTTCTCCCATTGGTCCGTTGAGTACCACCAGTCGGGACGGCGGATCGAGGAAGGCCATGCGAACAGAAGTTCGTATGGTCTTCCGGAGATGGAAAACGAGAGTACTACGGGGTGACTAGGTAAGCATAATCGAGAAAGAAGGAAAAGACAGAGCAAGATGCAGACGAAAACCATTTCAGCAGTGGTGAGGGTAAGCTGCATGGTGGTCGTGGTCAAGGGCTGTCTGGGGAGGCAAAGACGTCTTTTCGTCGAGCTTTATAGGCTCGAACCAGGTATTTTGCATGTGCGAGATGGGAAAGAGGTTCCCAGGTGTCTTCCGATGGGGGATAGCCTTCCCAACGGACACGAAATTGTCGGCGGAAGGCAGAGCCTCGATGGGCGATGATGGTTTCCACGGTGTATTCTTCTTCTCCCTGGATGACAGAGGGTGGGGGAGATAGGAAGTTCGGGCCGTGTTCGGGAGTTTCGCGATAGGTCGATAAGAGGGAGGCGTGGAAGACGGGATGCATCTTCCATGTGGGAGGAAGTCAGAGTTTGTAGGTGGAGGGAGATAGGACTTGTTCTATTTCAAATGGTCCTTCTCTTTTAGGAGCGAGCTTTCTTGATTCGTAATGGAGTTTGAGGTTTTTGTTATCTAGCCAGACCTTATCTCCGACTTTCCACGGGGAGAAGCGGGAGTTTATGTGGTCCTTCATTAGAAGGGCGGCTTTTTCATGGGCGGCGATGGCTTCTTTCCGAGCTTCAGAGAGGAGAGTGAGGCGTTTTTCTAGTTCGGGAAGGAAGGTTTGTCCGATCTTCGGATAGGCACGGGGTTTGTAGCCCATCATGAGGGAAAAGGGGGTGGCGTTGGTGACAGAATGGGTGGCGGAGTTGTGCGCGAATTCCGCCATGGGAAGGAGTTCGGACCATTTAGAAGGTTGGTCTCCGGAGAAGATCCGAAGATAAGTTTCTAGTTCTTGATTGACCCTTTCTGATTCGCTGTCAGTTTGAGGGTGATAGGCGGTAGAGAGGGCGATGTCATAATCGAGAAGACGGGCAAGTTCTCGAGCGAAGGCGGAGGCGAATTGGGGTCCCCGGTCGGAGATGACTCGGTCGTGGAGGCCGAATCTGGGGAAGATGTTTCGGAAAAAGATCTCGGCGATGTCTGCTGCGGAGGCGGTTTTGTTGCAAGGGGAGAAAATTACCCCCTTCGAAAGACCATGGTCTACCACGACCAGAATGGAATCATAGCTGTGGGAGAGCGGGAGGTCGGTGATGAGGTCCATGGAGATTTGTTGGAAGGGTTGTGTGCACTTGGAGGAGATAGGGGCGAGCGGGGGGTGGGAAGGGTGGGTATTGACCTTGTTGGCTTGGCAGGTGGCACAGCCGGCGATGAATCTGCGGACAAAGGTGGTGATGCCAGGCCACCAATAGTCTTTTTGGAGCAGGGAGATGGTGTGGAACTATCCGCCGTGAGCGCCGGCGAGGGATTCGTGGATGTTTTTGACCAGGGGGTGGCGGGCAGATTCCGGTATGTAGAGGCGACCCTTGTAATAGAGGGCGCCTTGGTCGAAGTACCAGTCCTCAGGGGAGGAGCAGGGTAACGGGACGGTGGATGCTTCCATAGCGGAGAGCGTGTTGATGACGAATTGGTCGGAAGGGGTGGATTCGGCAATTTTAGACGCAAGGGAGGCATCGAGCATATTGATGTGGAGGTTGGGAAGGAGAACTTGTTCCGTGTTGTCAGAAGAAGTGTCTACCTCGTCCTTTCGGGATAGAGCATCGGCCGGTCCCATGGCAGTGCCCGGGGTATGGTTCCATTCTAAGTCGTAATTTTGGAGGAACATTTGCCATCTAGCTTGTCGACGGGACAAGCATTGTGGTTTTTTGAAGTAGGTGAGGTTCTTGTGGTCGGTGATAATTGTGACTGGGTGGGCTGTGCCGGTAAGGTATTGGCGCCATTCTGTTAACGCGTGTATGACTGTGAGGAGTTCTCAGTCATAGATGTCGTAGTTTCGTTCAGCGGGGGAGAAGGTTTTTGAGAAGTAGGCACAGGGGTGGAGGTCACCGTTAGAGTCTTTCTGCATGAGTACGCCCCCAGAGGCGGTGAGGGAGGCGTCGGTCATGACGAAGAAGGGTTTGTTGTGGTCGGGGAATGAGAGTACAGGTTGTTTCAGGAATGCTTCCTTTATTTTTGCGAAGGCAATTTCATGGTCCACTGACCATTGCCATTGGGCGTTCTTGTGAGTGAGGGAAAGTAGGGGTTTGGCGAGGTCTGAAAATCCCGGGATGAATTTTCGGTAAAAGTTGCAAAATCCGATGAAGGATTGGACTGCTTTTACGTCTTTAGGGGGGTTCCAATTTTTGATGGCGAGTAGTTTGGTGGGGTCCATTTTGATGGCCCCAGCGGAGACGAGGAGGCCGAGGTATTCGACCTTGGTCGTGTCAAAGGAACATTTAGAGAGTTTTAGGGCAAGTCTTTGTTCACGGAGGCGTTGTAGTACACGTTTAGTGCGTTCTTGGTGTAGGGCAGGGTCGTCTTTAGAATGGATGAGCATATCGTCCATGTAGATGATTAGCCATCCTTCGTCGATGAAGTCTTGGAAGGTATGGTTCATGTATGCTTGGAAAGTGGCGGGGGAGTTGCACAATCCAAAGAACATGACCGTGGGTTCATAGAGTCCGAAAGGGGTGGAGAAGGCCGCTTTCCAGCGGTCTTCCGGGCGGATGAGGATATTGTTGTATCCCCATCGGATGTCGAATTTGGTGAAGATCTTGCTTCCTTTTAATTTGTCCACGAGTTCGGATATGAGAGGTAGGGGATAGGCGTTTTTGGTGGTGTGGGAGTTTAGGTAGCGATAATCTTGGCACGGGCAGAGAGTTCCGTCTTTTTTGGGCACAAAGAAGAATGGGGAGGCTTGTGGTGATTGGGAAGGGGTGATTCTCCCGTTCTTCAGGTGTTCTTCAATGAAGGCTTTGCATACTTCAGTCTCTGCCGGGTTGAGTGGGTAGTTTTTTGCTCTTCGTGGGGTAAATGAGTCCTCGAGTTGTATGGCATGGTCGAAGGATCGGGATGGAGGTAAGCCGTCGGTGTCCTTTTGAGAAAAGACGTCCACGAATTCTTTGTAAGTTTCGGGGAGTTCTCTTTCGGCTCTCTTCGCTTGTTGGGCAATATCGGTGGAGATGGTCATTTTTCTAATTCCCAGGGTTACAGGGAGATGTCGAATGTGTCGGAGGTGCAGTTGTTCCAGTTTGGAGTAGGGGTCTAGTTTTAGATATCGAATGAGATATCGTTGGTAAGTGGCGTCGGGGGAGTCATGTCTGGGGACATTTCTTCCGGAGGGGAGGTGGACTTTTCCAGTGGTCCAGTTTATTATTGGGTTGGCGTCTCGTAGCCAAGGGAGTCCTAGGATGAGGTTTTCGTTTCCTAGGTGAAGAAGGTGAAACCATCGGGTTTCCTCTTTTTCTCCGATGCGGAGAGTGAGTTTGGTTCGAAAGCGGATCATTCCCTTTTGGTTGGGGGATCCGTCGGCGTTGTGGGCAAGTATGGGGGATGGGAGGCGTTCTTTGGGCCAGTGGTTTCTGTTCA
>JBBPMO010001400.1:0-10234 GCA_038090315.1 Xanthoconium stramineum
ACCTGTTCCTTTTTCGGTACTTAACACATACTTAATGCGGCGTTTTGATTGTCCTCGTAACATCTCGTGTTCTTTTCGGAACAATAGGAAGACGAGTTTGCGGTTTATGAGCCTTACTGTGCTAACTACACCAACGCAGCAGACATTATGATTAAAGAAGAGCAAAACCTATCAGTACGTGATTTCTGATTGCACGTCAGCTTCTCGCCAACTCGGTTTCCATGCGAGCCTGGTTGATTTGCCGACCGTCGACGTCGGTTGCTTCCCCAAAATAGCACATCTGATATTTCCATTTTTGTTCTGGATATCCAGGTACACAACAATTTGATCAACGCCAAGTCAGAGCTACCTGCTTTTCTTATCAAACCTGTTCAGAGAATTTGCAAGTACCCCCTGCTTCTTGATGTGTGTGACCTCTACTTTGGTCTCGTGGCATCTTCTGACCTTCTTTTGCAGTCCCTGGTCAAGGCATCAACAGTCGTTGACTATCCACACTACGAGGAGCTTCAAGCCGGTTCCGCCGCGGCAAAGCGGATAACAGATAAGATCAATGAAGCACAACGTCGCGCTGAAAATAATCAAACAGTACGAAACCTCGAAGGTCGCGTCAAAGACTGGAAGGGTCATCATTTGTCGAATTTCGGCAACCTTCTGCTCGACGACATTTTCACCGTCACCAAGTCAGAAGTGGACCGAGAGTACCATGTCTTTCTATTCGAGAAGATTATCTTATGTTGCAAGGAGGCACTCCAACCCCCACCGAGCGGTAAAAGAGGCGGCAAAAACAACTCGATCCTGAAGAAGCAGGCTAACCCCTCTGTCGCGTCGGTTCCTGGAGCACCGAACAAGAAGAAGGACACTCCACTCCTTCTAAAGGGTCGGATATTCCTGAATAACGTCACTCAAGCTATTCCAAGCTCACCCAGAAACTCGACTGGTGTGTACGCAGACATCGTGCGTTACGATTATCAAATTAACCTCCCTCCAAGGTTCTTCTACCGCCAACCCATATTCCCTTGCTGTATGGTGGAGAGGCGATGACGATTTGGAATATTTCACTCTCCGTTGTCGCTCGGAGGAGCAACTAAAACAGTGGGAGACGCAGATTAACAGGCTGATCAGGGAGGTAGCAAGTCGAAGGGCTTCTGATCGAAGCGTCTCGCAATTTGTCGCGCATAATAACCACGCCTCTATACCCCCTTCGATTACCCAGCGATCCCCTCTTCCTTACACTCACGACAGAGCATCGTCTTCGATGTCGCATGTCCAATATGCAAACAGTCTACCACCTCATCCAGCCAGCAGCCGCCACCGACCAAGTCCATATCCTAGCGAGGAACAACTTGCTGTGGCGTCGTCCTCCGGATCATATTCTACTGGTGGTTACCATGGATACGCTTCTGCAGATGGGTTCGAGTTTGATCCTGATGATGAGTATGAAGAGTACCCACCATCAAGTATTCCCTCGTCCGGGCGCGGTACGCCACTAGGTACACACCGCCTAACCGGACAAAATCTTCATCCCGACCGTGAATCTTTCACTACGTATGACCACTCCCGAGGTCGAACAGAAGATACCAACGGTTATATCCCCACTCAATGGAGATCCTTTAATGGTACCCTCCCATTCCCTGGGTCTCTTGTACCATCTTTCCGCCCGCAAGTGACGCGTATGGGCTCCACCGCGAGTGCAACGGATGCTAGCTTCGGCTCTGGTTCGCGACCTCCCCGAATTGCCCTACACACCCAAAGTAGCTCCCAGAAGCTCAAGGCCCCGTATGATCAACCCGAAACACCGACCTCCACCAATTCCATCGTCCTACCACTTAGCCGATCCAGGAGTGCAAGTCAGCCCAGCGCGTATGTTCCACAAACATCCCCGCCTCCCCTTCCCAGCTCCGCGTGGACGCACCGCTCGCAGAGCTCGACAGCTGAAAACAAGCGGGGCAGTGGCTCCAGCCAATCCACCCGTGGCTCATCAGAGGAGTCACCGAACAGCTCGTCACCGATAACACCGTTTGGTTCCAGCGAATCATCATTGGCAGGATCTGGACTCCGACAGTCGAGGTCGCAGATGTTCGAGAGCATGACTCTGAACGGTCACCCTCTTCCGGTGAAGGTTAAAGTCCATTTCCAGGATGATATATTTGTTATACAAGTCCCTCGATCCACGGAATTCAGCGATCTCGTGGATAAGGTAGGGAAGAAGATTCGCCTCTGTGGTCCACGTCGGGACGATGCTCCGTTGAGGGTGAAGTACAAAGACGAGGATGGTGACCTTATATCCCTGGGGTCCACCGAAGATGTACAGATGGCTTTCGAGTCGTTCCGCCCTGGCGGACAGGTCACTCTATACGTCACGTAGGCTCTCCGCAATCCCCGGTAATGCTACCACCTTCAGTCTGTCGTCGCTACGACGTTTGCTCTCACTCTGGGACTCCACACGACATCCTCCTTTGTAAAGTCTATTCGTCATTTGTGTCTCTCATGCACATTCGTTCATCCATCATCCTCGCTCCCCCTCAATTTTCTATGTTTTCTCACGTACTTTCGACGCCGAGGTTATAGCGAGGACTTTTCTGGTCATCTGTTTTTGTCATTTTCGCTCCTTGAGTTCTTCGACACCATTGAGTATCACATCTAAAACATGGAGGAACATCGGTCATGTACTTAATAACTCGTGATAGAACACACTCATTGCTACAGGTATTATATTATGATTATTGGCTACCGATGAACAATGCTTCCAGTGTACAACATGGGCTGTAATACATTTCATCTGTGATTCTAAAACGTCTCTAGCTTAGTATGTTGTGCAACTCTACAGCGCATCTGGAGACAAGTCTCCAAGGCTATGCAGGTCCATGCTACTCATGGCACTATACAAAGAACGAGTGTCATCCCCGTATTCTGATTGTCCATCGATAGTTTCCTGTCATCGCGTGAATCAACTGCACCACGAGACGTAACTCGTGACACTTACATCAAAGTAGTGGTTAACTACGCTCCGGGGAGCTTCCATAGATTGGTCAGAAAAATATGTGTCTGGTAGATCAAACTTACTGCGTGGAGTTCTAGGCAATCTGCACGTCACTCCGCTCTGCAAGATATGATAGGCAACTAAGCCCGACCTAGCAAAAGATGGAGTGATAAGTCAGTATGCACGTTCTTCGCCTTAAATCCTCACCATCCTGTCTGGTGTGATGCTCCGAGCCCACGGCCGCTATCTGCATGGAAATACTGGCATGATAGTTCGATCAGCAGCGGTGTAGACGAAGGGGGATTGCCGCTCACTTCGTAAAACCAGACATAATCACGGAAATGTGGATCATGGTCCAACTTGGGATCACCACCGTTAGTAGCCCTTCTGCCCTCAGCATCGCGCCCAAAGATGTGGATAATACGGTGTTGAATCTCTGCAGAGACTTCCACTAGGTTCATGTATTCGCCGCTGCCGGTGGGGCATTCGACCTGAAGGTCATCTCCGTAGTATTGGTAAAACCTCTGAAGACTTTCGATGAGCAGGAAATTGACAGCAAGCCCTAGGTGGACTATGAGTTCTCGAACTGAAGGTATTACCAAGTACTCACAGATGGGTCCACGCCAATTGGAGTTCCCACCGAACATCCCTGAATGAGATTCGCCCGGCCAGTATCTGACTTCGTGTCGCTCTCCTTGGACATCCATTCCCCAAGGTTTATCCTTGTGCAACTTCGACAGACTACACGGCGTTCCATGAGATATCCACCCAAGGGAGATTGCAACCTTGACGTACGATCGAATACCGTATTCACTCAGGAACTCCTCCACGTCTAACATCTTCTCCAGGATACGCACAAGCCTCTCCTTGCTGGCAAGCGCAAGAAGACGTCGTTCGCCCTTGCCAATGACTATAAAACGATAAGAAACCAAAGGTAAGAGAAGGGCCCATCACATTACCCTTCATGTTCGCCATATTCCGGGCTGAGACCTCAGGTCTGTGATCGATAAACCATTCCATACGCTTCCTGAAACCCGGGAATCGTTTGAGCACAGCAGGCTCGAGTACAAGTGTTGCATAAAGAGGAATGAGGCCGACAAGGCTGCGTACGGGCAGCTGGATCGCATCTCCGGGCCCAAACTGGATGACATCATAATACATGCCATCTTCCTCGTTCCAAAGGCTGAGCTCGTTATCTCCCGACATGTATGTCATAGCATCGGCGATAAAGATGAAATGCTGAGATTGGTCGGTGAGATGAAACTTTAGAGAACGATTGAACATACCTCGAAGAATTTGGAGGCAATGTCCTCATACACCGCATTGTGCTTCGCAAGCTCAAGGGCCATGTTCAACCTGGAATCACCATCAATAAGCAAGTAAGTGCATGCACCGCAGGCCTACATATTCAAGCAATAAAATGCCATCCATGCAGTGCCATCCGCCTGACGTAAATTCCCCCCTGTTGGCAGTGGCTCCGAGCGATTAAAAATGCCAATGTTGTCGAGCCCAAGAAAACCTCCTTCGAAAACATTGTGTCCTCCGGAGTCCTTTCTATTTACCCACCTGGATAGGCAACTGTTGTCAGCTGAACCTTCGGAGAACGAAGCTACGAACCATGTAAAGTTGAGCAATAACTTCTGGAACACCCGCTCCAAAAAGGGTATATCCTCCCGGCCCGTAAGCTTACGTTCGATCTTGAAAACTCTGAACGTCGCCCTAAAATCCGTCAAAAGTCGATGTTTGAACAAATTCAACGGAAACTGTACCCACCAGGCATGCACAGGCGGATTCACGTCCGAGAAGTTCCATTCATATGCGGGAATCTGCCCATCCGGCCTCATGTACCACTCTCTAGTTAACAAGTCTAGTTGCTTCTTGGCAAAAGTGGGGTCGACGACCGCGAGGGGTATGCAATGGAAGGCGGTATCCCAAGCGGCAAAGAATGGATACTCCCATCTGAACAAGTCCTCTGTCGGTTTCAAAACAGACGGGTTTCATGTAGTACGCACTTGTCGGGCATGGAAAGAATATCGTCGACGTGCATATGACGCCAATCCTAACGAGCTGGTTAGTGCAGACTAGCAACCAATTTTGAATACGTACTCTGTTACGAACGTGTTTACGACCAGGGGGCGGTGGGGGTTGCGCAGGGTCGCCATCGATCCACTCCTTCTGTATGAAGTGGTAATACTGTTTCGTCCATAACATACCTCCCAGAGCCTGCCTCATTATTTGCTTAAAGTCGTCGCTCATCGGGCCGAACACGAGCGAGTTATAGAATTCATCTGCTTCTTCGCGTCGTTCCTCTATAACTCCGTCAAAGACATCTTCATCTTCCAAGTCCGAGACCTTCGACACAGACTGGGAAGTCAATCTTATGCGTACAACTGCGCACCCTCCATTACCGGGGACATCCTGAAAGACGTAATGCGCAGCGGATTTTGTGCCTCGTTTATCCGGATTGACAAGAGATTGGTGTGAATTTGAAGCAGGTCGATGCCCCGGGATGATATGGTCGTGAAAAGCGTCCTTGACATACGGAGACATGTTTTGGCCTCCGTAAAGACGGCGGAAGTTGGTATCATTCTCCGTGAATAGGAGTTCGGGTTGGATAATGACATCCTCATCCGTGATGAAGGCGCCTTCTGCATTGACGGGTGGTGGAGAAGGTAAGCAGTACATAAAGTACTTCTCCATAGCTGGGTGTCTTATCTTGATATACTGGGTATCGTTCTCCGTAACCAAGCCAGCGAGATATGGCATTGGGGGCTTAACAGCGGGCCACGACCATGTGTTACGGAACCACAGCTGAGGAATGATATGGAGCGTAGCGGGTTCTGGACCGCGATTGTAACCAGTGATCCGTATGTAGAGGCTGTCGGGGTCATCTTCATCTTTCGCGTACTGCAAAGTATGGTTCAGAATGAGTCACCCTAAGCGGGGTCAAGGAAGACAGACCTCCATAAAGACATCCCAATACCGGTCGCCCTCAAAGGCATCAGAGTCTAAGATCTCGTACTCTGTCACATTCCGATCCCGATGAACATTCTCTGTCACGAGCTCTTCGTAGGGGTACTCGCATTGGGGGTACTTGTATAAGAATTTCATGTAGGAGTGGGAAGGCGTCGAATCTAGATAATAGTAGAGTTCCTTGACGTCTTCTCCGTGGTTGCCTTGATGACCTGTGACGCCAAAAAGGCGTTCCTTTATCATACGATCCTTGCCATTCCACAAGGAGAGCGAAAAGCAGAGTCGTTGGTGGTTATCCGAGATACCACCAATGCCATCTTCTCCCCATCGATAAGCGCGCGATCGTGCGTGTTCGTGCGGGAAATGACTCCAAGCGTCCCCGTCGTGCGAATAGTCCTCTCGGACCGTCGCCTGTAGTCAACCGATGAGTATCAATGCAAAAGCCATCGTTAGATGAGTGGACTCGCCCACTGTCGATCACTCAGGTATGGACCCCATCGTTTCCAATGGCGGACTCGAGCATCGTCTTGTTGGAGACGGTGCCTCTCAGCACCTTGGTAGTCGGTGCCCAACCTAGCACTTAGCCGCTGACGGTAGCTCTTTTTGATGATGTCGCCATCTGACCCGCCTGGACCGCGTGGGCTTGGCTTTGTGGGTTTTGGAGGGGGCTCTGGCTTTGCTGCTGGCTTGGGTATCTGGATGGTGAGACGTTGATCGCGCGGCTCTGGCGAATCACCCGATCCCGGGCCACTGGGGTCGTCGCCGCTCCTGAACAATTTGTCTTGTATCGCTTTGACTGAACTGGAGGACATGAAAGAAGATGGGTGTGTTCGTGTTCACCGCTGGCCTTTATGATATCGGGCTAGGCCTTATCTGACGTCATCCGGCCCTTATCCGAATCCGCAAATCTCCTCGACAATAAATTCCAGGGTCGGAAAAAAATGGGGTATGCATTGGTGAACCGATAAAGTCGAACTGACCAAACTGGTAAGTAAGCTGCGGTGTAAACATTAACTAGATCCGCCTGCAGATCGTATCAGAGCCAAAGTCCCGTATGAAGACGAAGTAGTCCATTGGAAACACGCCCTGTTACCATCTTGGCTCCCCAGCCGCCATCAATACGCTCTGTGTCCAGTTATATTCCCCAAACTGTTCCTCTTCCGGAAGCGTAACGTCCAGGTGATGGAATTGGGCTTCTTTACGATTCTCTCCCGGGGGACTACGGTGAGGTGTGCCAGGCATCATCACTCCCTGCGGATTCGTCATCCCATTCTTGGTGGCATGTCCAACAGAAGTGGCGCGATCCTCGTCATTCTTGATGCCCAACGCAAGCGAAATTGAAGACTCATCGATCGCTGTGTTCAATACTGGCGGATAGCTGAATCGGGACGACTGCGGAGCTGTGACCATAGAATCTGGGGACGACCCGGACGTAGAAGATGACCGTAGAGCACCCTCCTGCAGTGTGGCAAGGGGACCGGCGACTATCGGTGTCTGTGGCGTCGGTAATGAAATGTGAGGTGGGGAATGTTTTGAAAAGAGCAGATGCAACGAAGGCTTCTTTAGTCGTTTTGCACGAGAAGCAATGGAAGCTGGCCGGGCCTCTGCCGAGATGGAAGAAGAAAAAGACATGGATGGTGTAGATTTACGATGTATAATTGGATGCCGAGCGACACTGTCCCGTGGTCCGGGGAATTGGAATTGAGGTTCTGGGGGGGCTTGCGTCGGTCGTGGACTCGGGATTGGGAGGGGGATGGGTTCTGCAATGTCTGGAGAATGGGGGGAGTTCGAGGACTGTAGTTCACTACACTCATCCACGAGCGCGAGCGGTTTGACCAACCGCATAGGTGAACCCGACGACAACGAAGGAACGGACAAAGAATCAGTTGAACATGACAGGGAAGGTGGGGAATATGGGTTGGTTAACTTGAAATTTAGAGATGTAGGGGTGACTGGGCGTCCACTCTGCGATAGATGGGAAATTGATGAGCTATCGTCTGTCGTAGAGAATGATGGCGACGACGTCTCAGCACCAGGTGGAACTCGGGAAGCTACGTCATGGTTGTTGATACGCAGTCCTGAAAGTTCGGAGACCGACGAGGAGGATGAAGTAGAAGTCGACTCATCAGCTGTAGGAAGGCAGGGAAGAGGACGAACAAAACGCTTGCTTTCGCTCGATGGTTTCAGGTGTGATGCTGTCTGGTCAGTGCCCACAATATCGTCAATCGCCGAGACCTCCTCCGAGGACGAAAGGAAGGATTGATTAGTGTCTCCTGCATTCACATCCAGACCGAGGCCATCCTGGGGTTGATGAACGCCATTCCAAATACCCTGGCTTTCGCAAAGTGCTTGTAGCAGCGATGGATTCATACTCAAACTGGGGCACAGCACGAGCAATAAGTTGCTGAGTGGCATCTTCGTCTCTGAGCTCCTCTTGGCGGTGTGGTTAATCACTTCCGTCACCGTGAAGAGCAAGTCGCGGTTTTCCTGGGGCAGGCGAGATACGAGACTCGAGAGGGCTTTACGTAGCGATTCGGACGGAGGATGGGTTCCGCCAAAGTTAGGCATGCCAAGCGTTGAGAGTGAAGGGGGTTTCCGAAGTCCATGGATGTCATTTGATGGCGACGGGTCTTCACTGTTATTGGTCAACCGCTCCGAGACCATGGCAGTGTCAAAGTAGGGCATCAATTGGTTTGTCAAGATGGGCTCAGGCACTCCAATGGACATGTCAGTCACAGGCTGCATAAAAACGAATCAGATAACTCACACTCCCGCAGGTACGCCTTGAATATAGAAGCCACCGCATGAGGGTCCAGGTCCCCAGGGTTAGATTGCACGATGTCAAAATCGGCACCTGCGTTCAAAGCGGTCAATTCGGACGCTGGCCACGAACGTTCGACACTCACCAGTGTCAAATTCAGCTCTTAACTTGGCTATATGGGATGAACGACCATTGACACTAGAGCAAACAGTTAATAATTCATGACCTGGGACCATGCCTTCGTATTGCGTACCGGAAAAGTCCTTGCTCCTGAACACCCCATGCGAGAATATGTTGTGCACACCTAACCACCAACGCAGGAATATGGCGGTTTTCCAAAGGCGCTGAAGGTTGACTGCACTGCACACATTCTGAGGTGTCCGACTCCTCCCGCCCATCCTGCCCCAATTTCTGCACGCGGAGAGCGCTCAGCACAGAACCAATGGCAGTCTCCTCCACACATGTTTTGAGCTCCCTTCCAAAGACCAAACCGCCAACGCCTGATACACGAATAGGACCTCGGAGACAGTTGCCGAGCTGTGGTCCCTCGTAATCGGATAAAGTCGAGCTAACAGATGACGTTTGTGGATTGTGGCGAAACTTCCTTCCGTATCCAGGGTACGCGGACTCCGATTGGCTTCGAGACGGCAGTCCGATACTACCACTTGATGGTGATTCGCCAAGGGGCGACCCAATAGGACCCGGAAACGAACTTTTTGAACCCCAAACTCGCCCCATTCTTTCTACGGCACGTCGTGCAAGACCAGCAGCTGGGGCGAAGCCTGACGTCATGCTAATGGCTGTCTGACGCAATGAAGGTGAGGGAGAATGGGGTTGAGGCGGTAACATAGAATTTTGTGGTAGATTCGGAATGTCCGGTAGAGTCCGTTCGACCCGAGAAGTAGCCAATTGGTAGGCTTGGTTCAGAGAAGAAATGGCGCTAGTAGTATGTCCCCCCCCAGCATCCCGAGTAGTATCCGAAGGCAACGAAGAGAAAGTATTCGTAACCATCTCCCTGGTGGCAAGGCGCTCCAGTTCCGATGCCGATCTAGGAAGAGTGACGGTGATCGTCTCCAGACTCATCGTTGCATTCGAAACCGAGGAGCCAGAAACCATCAATGAAAGTGGAGGACCGAGATTGAGGGATTGAGACCTTCTATCTCTGAGTCGCAACGAGGAGGCTGGGGAAGGCCGAGTGAACGTTCGTCCCTTTTCGCCACTTCTTGAGTCGTCCTCTTCTTCAGCCATGACATACTCCGCATCTGTGATTAACGCACTTAGGCGCTTGTTCATGGGTACGATGGTATGAGTGGAATGCAGTGACTCCGCAAGCGAAACGGGACGAGGCGTCTTGCTCCCTAAAGTAGGGCGGATGGTATGGAGGCTCAATGTGGAATCACTTTTCCTGCGAACGTCCTTGGACTCTGACTTCTCGAGATCTTTCCTCTCGCTCTCCTTGGATGCGACCTGTTCCAAAGGTTCGTCACTCCTCGACATGTAGTCTAGCGCAGGCACAATGG
>JBBPMO010001401.1:0-10221 GCA_038090315.1 Xanthoconium stramineum
TAGACAAAGCATAATTTACAAATTGCGGGCACCTAAGCGAACAGGAGTCAGGGTGTCCAGTTTACCGCTGCTTCCGACCTGTGTCCGCGAGCACCACCTCGCTCTCGATGGTCATGCGTCCGGATCCCTTTAGGCGTTCAATCAACACATCACCAAACGCAGTCATAGGCGTGAGTACGCCACCACGCTTGGCGAACGCGGGGAGATGTTCCGCCTCTAATACAAGAGATAAGGCGCATTCCGCGATCATGACTGTGAACAAACCACTGGTCAATTCATGTGTTCCGCAAGATGAAAAAAAATGATACTATGAACACTCACTCGATGACAGCAAGTATCCGGGCTCTCCTTTACCACGGAGTATCGTCCGTACTGTTGTCGTGCGCCCCTCAGCATTTGGCAACGACGTCGTGATATTTGTGATATTGAGAGCACCCGCTTCAAGTTGTCTGAAGGCGGAATAATAAACTACGATCAGACCACATCATTCTTTCCAACGATGAAGGCGCGTACGCATCCGTTGGACCATCTCCGGACTGTGGCATGAGCCTACGAGCAATCCACCGAACCTGAAGCATACCGAGATCAACGGATCGTTCGAGCAAGTAAAAACGACAACACGCACAAGCGGAAATAGCCGCATAGTCCCCGCTACGATGACCAAAAAAAGCACGACGAGAAGCGAATGAAATCGACTTGGAAGTGCCAAGAATTCTTCATACTTGAATTGCGAACCATAGGACAACTCCGTCGTATCCTCGTGTTCGCCGCCAGACTTTTCGGAGGCATTCAACACGAGTCTGGGGTCACGCGTTGCAAGCTCGAACAAGCCCCAGGAACGTTGCACGACTTGCAAATTCACGATCGCCATCAAGTACAAAGCACCCTGTACTGGTGGCTTTGAGACCGGAAGTGAGTAAAATGCCCTCGGCTTGGGGCTCTTTACGCCTTGGACTTTGTAGCCGATCAAAATCACGTGACTCCCAATGAGTGGAAGGATCCTTACCGGGGCTCAGGGCAAAATCCTTTCTTGCTGCATCGAACTTGTGTTTCGGAACTTCCTCTAGGTGGGCGAGGATGGAAGAAAACGTTCCGCCCGATATGCCCGTACCGCGTAGTTTCCATGCTGATGTCGACATGTCTACCGTAGTGGAGGGTCCCGCAAACGCCTTGAGAGTTTTACTGCCCAAGTAAGCAAGGATGTCGGAGGGAACAGAGTCGAGTCCAGCGCAGGGCACAATCACCGAACCAGAGCGGCTAGCGGCATAGTCGAACCTGCATACGTTGTCATGGTTAGGTACTGTGGCAGACGGCGAGGGCGTGGCACTCGCTCGATGATGATATCCCTGACCCAAGGTGCCTCGCCTGTGAGGTCGACGTAGTGCCTGCCGTGGCGGACACATGCCCTGACGACAGGTGTTCCCCAACGCCAATATGGCCCGACGGCGTTGATGATGACTCGGGCACGCTGTACGGCCTTGTCGACATCATCGGCGTTTGTGACGTCCACTACGAATGTTGGGACGTCCTTGAGGTCGGCGTTTTCACGTAAGAGACCCTTGAGCTTTGAATCTGAGCGCGCAGCCAGGCCAAACGAGAATGCCGTGCGCTGCGCATGGGTCGCCAGGTAGCGTGCAATCAGACGACCGGTATACCCTTGATGGACATGTGTGAACGAAAAAGACCAGACGAACAAGGGAATTATGTTACCTGTCGCACCGAGGAGTAAGATATCTAACATGATGGAGGTCGAATGTTGAACTTAGATTCAGGCCGCAAGGCGCAACTCGGTACCACGTAGCTTGCCTGCTGGCAGGCACGAGTAGCGCTGTCACCCTGCAACACCTCGCGATACGCGCGTTTGATCGCGATATTATTCAAGAGATAGCCAGGTAAAATTACACGCTATACTTGAAGGACGATAGTCAAGATTTATCCGTCAAACGTGCTACCGTCCATCCTGACACCCATGTTCTGTTTCACATCCATCCCCAAGCGCTTCATGCGCCCAATCTATAGATTCATGAGTATAGAACAATTCCAAGTAGGGACTGTTTACCTCGACTCGCTCGTTCTGCACCTTGCGCAACTCCATCAGTTGTTCCCGGGACATATAGCTCTCGTGATCAGCAGCAGCCTTCTTGTGTTTCGTAGCATGTGCTTTCATATCCGCGGCAGGGTCGTACGAGTCTTCCGCAGGCGGAACAAACTCTCCCGACCTCAGCGAGGCCATCCGGCGATCGTATGCTTCCATGTGATAGTACTTTTCGTGGGGCAAAGTTGCTAGTATGATGCTTTGAATCCCATAAGCACACAGCGGAGAAAAGAGTCGTACCGGTATTGTAATCCTCCACGAACACAGCAAACTCCTTTCGCTCTTGGTCTTTGGATAAACCCTCTGGGTTGAGCTTGCGTTCTTCAAGGAGCCAGGTTCTGAATTCCTGCGTTTTGTTATAGAAACTAGCAAGACTGCGTCAACGCATGGACTCGATCAAAGGCCCTTGCTCACTCGGAGTCGCTGATGATTCCATATTTCCCCCAGTGGGCATTCGAGCTCCCCGTCCCGTGTTTTTTCTTCTTCAGAACAGTCAATGTCGATTGAAGAGTGCGCGGCCATAGAACGACACCTTTTTCTCTTTCTTTTCTTTCCGCCTGCGCTCCTTTTCTTCACGTGTGCGATGTTTCTTCTTCTTGTGTCGTTTGCGATCAGACCCTGAGTCGGAATCCGAAGAGCTGGTCGCGGGTGATCGAGATCTCTTTCGCCTCTCCGACTTTTTGTGATTTTCTCTCGACCGGGAGCGACGTTTGGGTTCACGTGAGCGCGAGCGTGAACGGGATCTGGGTCTTCTATGGACTGGTCCACGGGAGGTCGATCGAGACCGCGACCGCCTCCGAGGGGGAGGCGTGCGTGAGAGGGATCGATGCCTTGGAGGTCGCGGTGATTGGTCCTTGTCGTTCAGCTCGGCTGGGCCATATCTACGTGACTGTCGGTCGCGTGGTTCGTGCCTGTCTCTATTGTCCGTCCGCGAACTATGGCGGTCCCGACTACGACTTCTGCCGCGGTGGTGAGCAGAAGACATGGGTCTACAAGAAGCCAGTTAGCGGGGGACAACAATGTCGAACCAACGAGTCGTGGCAGGGCAGGTGGTTGTTTGGATCAGAAGCCTTTGGTAAACAAACACATTGCTGTGCCCGATCCACATCCAACATCCGATTAGCCGATGCGTCAACAACTCATGTCCATCTTATTTGATGCGCAATATCCGCCCCGTAGCAGACGCATTGCAACGCTGGCAGTATGTACATCCACGAGTTCTCTGTCCAGCGCATTATCTCACAGCCGGCCACAAGTTTTCCTCGAAGTAGGAGCCACGCCCCGTCGAGCTCAGCAGACGCCAGACCCGGCGTCATAAAGCATAGGGTGGTTTCTGCGGCAGCCAGGCCACTCTATGGCGATCTGCGGTGAACGAGGTTACGGATCGCCCCCTTCTTCGACCACGGCTATCACTGAAACACCAGGTGCTCCCGATGAACCTTGACCAAAAATGCATATCTCGTGTTCGGTTTTTACCGACTATCTCCGTTTCGTCACTGCTTTCTCTTCGGCATGAGCATGCCTCATCCTCCTTCGCTGGGCATTGACGAAACCCACTCAGGTTCATAGCGTGTACGCCGCCTGGCGTACATGCCTCAGATTCCGACATTGGCCCCCGACATGCACTGCCGTTAATTTCAGGTTGCGCCCTCACACGCGTCTTGATAACTCTCCGCGAAGATTCGTAATATGTAATATGACCCCGTGGTGAAGGGGCGAGCCATCAATGCGCCGGATGTCATGCCTAGTGTTCATGATCGATTAACCTGCCGCCCTGTCCGCCAGAGCGATGATGCCGCATACTAACACCACGACTCGTTGTCGTCATCGCCATTCGCCGAGCGGTGTATTTCCAAATGAACACTGTAACTCTCCGCCCCAGGGAGTGTTGGCACCGATGTTTAAAAATCTCAGTTGATGCTTCATATTCCCATCAAAGAAGCACCCCAATCAACCTTCTTTCGACATGGATCCCTACTATTTTAATTTCTCCTCCGGTTCCCAAGCTTCGGGGGACGGGTTCGTCGCCCCCTCTCACAGGTCAGCCTGCCGTCCTCGACGAGACGGCCTCTCACTCACAGACTACATGCTTTAGCATCGGTCAGGACTTTTACGCCCCTCTTTCTCCTCAAGCGTCCGCGTCGGAGTATCACTCAATAGTGGCCCATCCATCATATTCCTTCCTTGGCCAGGATGTCCCTGGAATATCCCAGGCGCCGCGGATGCCTAGGACGAATTCCGCACGATCATTCCGCCCACCTGTGGGAAGCGGATCTAGCAGGAACCCATCGTTATCTAGTCACCCCTATCATCACGCTAGACTGTGTCATATGGTTGATCGCGCATCTGCTCAACAGCAGGAGGCTTTCCTCGCTTTTCCCACCTCGACTCCGGCGTCGAGTATGGTGGTACCGTATGATGCGGTGATCTGTGATCGCGCATCCGCTTCGTGTTATAGCCCCAGCCAATCGCCTCCCGTAGCAAAAAAAGTTGCTCCGCCAACCCCTACTTGCGCCTCCACGTCGCATTCTGACTTTGTGACCCAAAATACGGCTGAAATTATGTCCCTGCCGATGGGCAGCCTCGCGGCTCCCGAACATATGTTCTTGTCGATCTACCAACCGCCCCCATCTCCGCCTCATACTCCAGCCGATCAAGCAGACATCGAGTTTGCTCAATACCGCTATGGTGGTAAACGCTGCTTTTATCGGTGTCGCTTCGATCTTCTTGGTAGTCCATGCAATCAATGGATCGTCGGTGACAGAACCCGAGTCCTCCGACACCTCCGAAACCACCACCATCTTCAGACGGGCCCCGCTGCGCCCGCCCGTTGTCGTTGGGAAGAGTGCACGCACTCGCGGCCGATGAAACAGGAGAATCTTTCGCGCCATGTTGTCATGCATCTTGGCGTAAAATGGAAATGCCCCCATTGTAGACGGCTGTTTTCGCGTGATGATGCTGTGCATAGGCACATCGAACGCATGGTTCCAGGCATGGACGTCACTGACGCTGAAGTGGTGCCGGGCCGTGAGGCACGTGCCATATCTGAGCCACAGTTCAAAAGAGCACACACCGCTTAGACTGCTTGTCGTGGGGTAGCTTTAGGGCTCGCTTGGCGGTGCCGTGTGTGTATATTGGACCATTTTCGGCAGATTACTATGATACCCGGTTCTTGTGACATTATAGCGTTTCCCATGTTTGTGTGGAACAGATGTTATTCGGTAACTTGCGCTTAGAGACTCGTGTCCAAATGGCTTGGGACGAGTCCGACTTTGTTAGGAACGGAAGCCGCAGCCAAACAGCCTGTAAAGGAAATACCTTCTCATATGTCGCCTTCGAAGCGGTATGGGAGGTTGCAACTTGCATACCAGGTCCATTGTTACTCCGTTTCTCCCAGACGAGTCCCGCTGACCATTTATAAGGGCCACCAACATAAGGGAACGATGTCCACGTCGCGGAGAAGTCTCCTTGCCTCGAGCAAACGGGGGTCGTCGACTGGCACGACCATCGAAATGTCGACCATCTCGGAACCTTCGCTCGTCTCAACCTCGGCCCATTCCATACGCTCCTCCGCGTCTACTGCGGATCATCCAGCGTCAGAGTCCGCGCGACCGGCTTCCCCACCTGCCTCGAGCTATTTCCCCACTTGCGCAGACCAATATGGAGAACCACAACCTACGCCTGACGCGACCAGTCATTTCGCATACAGCACTACGCTCAGGAGACACCGTACCGAGTCGATAGACTTGGTTCCGCATAAGCTCTCTGACATTGCGCCGGCCCAGGGTTTGCTGCAGAAGGCGATTGGGTTGGTGACGGGACAGCGCTACAGGGACGATACCCCCGAGAGCGGCTACACACAAACCGGTGTCCGCGAGGAGAGACGAGACACGCCCTCTGCACGCTTTGCTCACTGGAGCGTCGAGGTATGTTTTCTTTTTCTCTTACACACATTGCCTACGTGGCCCTGCGGGAGCGCAGAATTTCCACGTAGAAATCAGGGGGCAACACAGCCACGCTTTCTCATCAACCCCGCTATCGCCATATTTGGAAGGTCCTTCTAACCCACTTTCTGCCCGCAGGACACCGTGATATATTTCCAGTCGTCCATATTGGCTGGTTTGTCTGCGGCCGTCATCCCATCACTGCAAAATGTACATGGGTACAACGAGTTCTCTGTCTCTGGCCCCCAGCCGGTCCTCCTCAAGTTTGCAAAGATGCTTTACGAAAGCCCGCTGATACTGCTGCTTTGTGGGAGCGCAGTGATTAGCGCGATCATGGGAAACACCGATGACGCTATCAGCATAACGGTTGCGGTCGCGATTGTCCTCACAGGTAACCCAGGTCAATACGTTATCTCGAGCATCTTCTCATAAGCTTCATTAGTGGGCTTCATACAAGAGCAACGATCCGAAAAGAGCCTTGAGGCGTTAAACAAGCTTGTCCCGCACCACTGCCACGTCATTCGGTACGAATCACTCCGTTTCTCCGTTTATCGGCTCTCACGCCGTGGTAACAGCGATCAGCGGAAAATACACGTCCTTGCGAACGAACTCGTTCCCGGAGATATCGTGTCGTTGACGACGGGCGACCGTGTCCCTGCAGATATTCGCATCATATCTGCGGTTGACCTCGAGATCGATGAGAGTAGTCTAACAGGCGAAACCCTCGCACGCCAAAAGGATCACAAGCCATGCGCGTTGAGCAAGAGTGGGGCTGGCTCCGTTTCCAGCGATCCAGCATTGTGCGAGGTCGCTCCACTTGCCGAACGATCCTGTATCGCATATATGGGTACATTGGTGAGGAATGGTAAGCAGAGTTGGAATCATGATTTCCTTTGACTAAGTCCCGGATTTCAAGGGCATGGAACCGGGATCGTCATTGCCATCGGCGCTCAGACGGAATTTGGTGTCATTTTTTCCATGATGCAAGACGTGCGTATATTGTGTCTTCTCCGTTCGAACTGATCATCCATGTCCACATCAGGTTAACGAGAAGCGGACACCCCTTCAACTGAACATGGATGAACTCGCACAAAAGCTCTCACTCCTGTCTTTCGGTGTCATTGGAGTTATCTGTTTGATTGGCATGTGGCAGCATCGTCCTTGGCTAGACATGTTTACTATCGGAGGTACGGACCGGCGATCTTGAGAGGGCTTTACTCAAAATTTCGGCTTAGTGTCTCTTGCGGTCGCTGCGATACCCGAAGGGCTGCCAATCGTAACAACTGTTACCCTTGCTCTCGGAGTCGTCCGGATGTCAAAACGTAAAGCTATCGTCAAGAAGCTCCACTCCGTGGAAGCTCTGGGCTCGGTTTCCGTGATATGTTCTGACAAAACAGGAAAGTTTTCACGCGGCTGTGTGATAATATTACACCGTGACTGACCTTGACGTGCAGGGACATTGACCAAGAACGAGCAGACGGTCGCCGAGATCTATGTTGTGGACGAAAGTTTGCATGTTGATGGTCTTCAGTCCCCCGCTTCGCCCTCATCGGCGGTTCGCAAGACCCTTGAGATTGGCTCCCTGTGCAACAATGCTGTCTTATCGCAAAACCAAGATGGTGTTTACATTGGCCAATCAACTGACGTAGCTTTGCTCAACATTCTCCCGACATTTGGTCTACATGATCAGCGCAATGTACGCTATTCTGGTTCAGATGGTGCTGCAACTGAAGTGTTTTTACAGTCGTTCACCCGACTCTCTGAACAATCGTTCAACTCGGAGAGAAAATATATGGCTGTTAGTGGTACTCACGCCTGCTCCACTGCGCTCTACAACGGGACACCTCGTGAGATATACTATATGAAAGGTGCCATTGAAGCGGTGCTGGACCGCTGTAAATTCTACTACGTGTCCGACAACTCTACTCCAGCCCTTGGTTCCAACACTCGCAGCGTCATTCTTTCGAATGCGCAGACAGCAGCTTCAAAGGGCCTTCGCGTCCTAGCGATGGCGTACGGTTACGGCTCCGCAGATACCCCCAAGCCAGAGTCGTCCCAAAAGTCCCAGTCGCGCCCAAACACTCCGAACGTTGACAAGGACGATTTGGTTTTCGTGGGTTTCCAGGCCATGTTTGATCCCCCCAGGAAGGGCGTCGCAGACGCTATCGGACTATTGCAATCGGGTGGTGTCCATGTCGTCATGATCACCGGAGATGCGGAGCCGACTGCACTCGCGATCGCGCAAAAGCTTGGTCTTCACGTTGGGTCGCGTGCGCAGGCAGGGTCCTCGAACAGGTACTGCATGACTGGCAAGGAGATTGACCAGCTGAGCAAGGCACAGCTCGTCGAACGCGTGGGCACTGTCAGCGTATTCGCGCGTACGACACCGCGGCACAAGATGGCGATTGTTGAGGCCTTTCAGGCGCGCGGAGCTGTTGTCGCTATGACTGGCGATGGAGGTAAGTCTGATTCTCATCCGTTCTGCATCCCATTTGACCATTTAATCCTCCCGTCACAGTTAACGATGCACCCGCGCTCAAGATGGCTGATATTGGTGTGTCCATGGGCAAGAGCGGTACCGATGTAGCCAAGGAAGCTGCCGATATGATCCTTGTGGACGACAACTTCAGCACTATCCTCCCCGCTGTCGAAGAAGGTTGGGTTCATTACTAGTTTCCGACAACCCTGAATTGACATGAAGGACACAGGCAAATCCATCTTTCATAATATTCAAAACTTTTTGTGTTTCCAGCTCAGTACTGCTACAGCAGCGCTTTCGCTGATCACCCTGAGCACCCTCCTTGGATACAGCAACCCGCTCAACGCTATGCAGATCTTGTTCATTAACATTCTTATGGACGGTATGTCGTCAACAGTGCTATGTATTCGCAAATTCTGATGATCCATCCTCAACAGGACCGCCGAGTCAATCACTAGGAGTTGATCCAGCTGATCCGGCTGTCATGCGGAAACCACCCCGAAAGAAGAACGCGCCAATCATCACCCTACGATTCTTATGTCGCGTTCTCTTTTCAGCATCCATCATTGTCTTGGGTACCCTATTTGTTTACTATATTGCGTTGGAGGACAAAGAGGTGTCGCGGAGGGAACAGACCATGGTGCGTGTTCGTGTCCTCCGTTATGCTCGCAGCTGAAAAAGGCGTTTTTTATCCAAAGACGTTTACCTGCTTCGTCTTCCTCGACCTTGTTTGCGCGGTCCAGAGTCGTGGTCTGCGCTGCGGGCTATTCCAGAACAAGATGCTGACATTGACCATATCGACGTCGTTGGGGGTGCTACTTGCACTGGTTTATGTGCCTTTTATGCAAACGGTCTTTCAGACGGAAGCGCTTGCCAGCAGGGATATAAGGACCCTCGTGCTGTTGGCTGCCACTTCTTTCCTTTTACACGAAGGACGGAGACGTTATGAGCGTTCGATAGACGCTGATTTGACGTACAACGCCACCATGGACGAGATAGCATAACTTGGGGGGTTCGTCGTTATCTCTTCTCCATTGCCATCGGGGCACCGTTCCGAGTCGGTCAAGCAAATAGTAATATATTGGAGAATGATATCGCAGTATATATATAGATAGCATTTCTTTGCATAACAACGCATGTACATTTTACATATCCGAGGAATGAAACGGCGGCACGTCTCTAGTTCTGTGGGACGATACGGGGGGCGAAAGCGGGTGGGATGGCGAGAGAAGGCTGAGTTACAGGGGGAGGTCCGGTACCTCTCGCAACGAGGGATTGTGCGTAGCATTCCACGCGGAGTTCCTAGATACAACACTGGTCAGCCCCGCGGAGAAAGATCGACGGGAACGTGGCTGGCGTACCTCGAAGCTCCAAGCAGCAAGACCCTCGGCGGCGGTGATGCTCTCGTACGAGCAATACCGCGACGCCGAGGAGACCTCACCATCGCCGCCCTCGCCGCCCGCCGTGCCAGGCTCCCACTCTCCTTCTTCTTCGTCGTCCTCGTCGTCCTCGTCGATGCGCGTGTCATCCCGGAAACGGGCGGTGGTACGCGCGAGGCGACGGCGTGCGCGCGGGGTCTTACCCCCGGTCGCGGCCCTCGTACCCGTCCTCGTCCTCGCCCTCATCCTGTCCTGCGCCGGCGCCGGCGCCCCGTCCCCCATTTCCACCTCGTCGTCGTTATCGAGCACGATGCTCGCATACAT
>JBBPMO010001402.1:0-10216 GCA_038090315.1 Xanthoconium stramineum
TGCTGCCCTGGTACAATATATAAACCCCTCTCTCCTGTATCATGCTTCTTAGCTAGTTCTATGTAATCCAGCTTAGTTTCTAGTCCTCCAAGGTTTGCCTTGAGACCCCTCTTGTCTGAAGCCTTCCCTCAACCAGAACAGCTCTCTTAGGACATTGTGACTCTTCGTGAGATCCTCCCTAGGATACTTTACTTGACGTGAACCATATCTGGGAGGAGATTACTTATAGCCACTCTCTGCGCATTGAAGATTACTTGAAAGACACTCTCAATACAGATCTGACTAGAGATTACTTTCCAGACACTCCCAGTAGCGATGTTAAAGCTAGTAACCAGGCTTCAACGTAACACATATCATGTTTACCAACCCTTCCAGCAGCTATATTTGTGGATCATTGTTTCAATCATAATGATAAAAAAAGATACTTTTGGTACTATGGACAATGTAATATAAAACTTTATCAAAGTCTCATTGTTTTCCTGATGAGGGAGATGGCAGGGGAGTTTCAGACAATGGCGCAGGATTCAAGGAGATGCACAAGGGGTATGGTTTTGAGGAAGGTGGTGAAGAGGAGGTTCCTTTGGAGGTTGGGGAGTGCAAGGAGTTGGGTGAAAGAAGGCATGGGCCTCTGCAGAGGTACCCATTCTATTTTATAGGAGAAAGAGAGAAAAGTAGGGAAAAATAAAGGAAAAAGAAATCTGTTCAGCACCCTTCCAGCTATAGAGAGAGAAATGGTGTTGGGTGGGCAGAATCCTGTGCAAGTGCTGAAGGCCTTTGCCAGCAGGATTAATTCAGACTAATTAGACATTGGAAGAGTTTCCCCATCTGGTGTTACCCCATTGGCCTTCTAAGTACTGCCAATCTGGGCAGTGAATAGAAGATGGCCAGGTGAACATAAAGTCCTGCTGGCATCCAAAAAGGAAAAAGGAAATTACTACATGATGCAAGGGTAAGTGTAAACGGGAGATAAAAAAGAGACAGGCCAATGTGAATATGAAGATCATTTCAGTGGTAGAGAGGTTGAGCTGCATGATGATCATTTGTCAAGGGCTGTCTGGGAAGGCAAAGACATTGGGGTGGCCAGCTTTATAGGCTTGGACAAGGTACTTGGCATGTGCAAGATGGGAAGGAGGTTCCCAGATGTCTTCTGATGGGGGATCCCATCAGACATGGAACTGTTGGCAGAAGACAGTGCCCCAATGCGCAATGATGGATTCCACAGTGTATTCTTCTTCTCTGTGGATGATGGAGGGCAGTGGAGATAGAAAGTTTGGTCAGTGTTTGGGAGTTTCCTGATAGGTGGATAGGAGGGAAGCATGGAAGACAGGATGCATTCTCCATGTGGGGGTTTGTAAGTGGAGGGGGAGAGGACTTGTTCTATTTCAAAAGGTTCCTCACACTTGGGTGCAAGTTTCCTAGAGGGGTAGTGAAGGTTTAGGTTCTTGTTATTGAGTCAGACTTTATCTCCAACTTTCCAAGAGGTAAAGTGGGAGTTTATGCGGTCCTTAGTTTATGTGGTCCTTCATGAGAAGGGCTCCTTTTTCATGGACAGTAATGGCTTCTTTCCAAGCTTTGGAGAGAAGGTGGAGGTGTTTTTCTAGTTTGGGAAAAAAGGTTTGTCTGATCCTTGGATAGGCATGGGGTTCATAGCCCATCATGAGAGAAAAGGGGGTGGCATTGGTGACAGAGTGGATGGCAGTGTTGTGGGAGAATTCTGCCATAGAAAGAAGTTCAGACCATTTAGAGGGTTGGTCTTTAGTGAAGATGTGGAGATAGGTTTTGAGTTCTTGGTTTACCCTTTCCGACTTGCCATCAGTTTGGGGGTGATAGGTGGTGGTGAGAGTGATGTCATATTCCAGAAGGTGGGTGGTTTGTGGGCAAAGGTGGAGGTGAACTGGGGTCCCCTGTTAGAGATGACTCAGTCATAAAGACCGAATTGGGGGAAGATGTGATGGAAAAAGATGTCTGTGATGTTGGTGGCAGAGGCTGTTTTATTGCAAGGGCAGAAAATTACCCCCTTTGAAAGACCATGGTCTACTACAACCAGAATAGAATTGTAGCCATGGGAGATGGGGAAGTCAGTGATAAGATCCATTGAGATTTGCTGGAAGGGGCAGGTGCATTTGGAAGAGATAGGGGTGAGCAGGGGGTGTGAAGGGTGGATGTTAACTTTGTTGGCTTGGCACATGGTGCAGCTGGTGATGAATCTGTGGACAAAGGTGGACATTCCTGGCCACCAGTAGTCCTTTTGGAGTTGTGAGATCATGCAGAAATATCCATTGTGGCACTGGTGAGGGATTTGTGAATGTTTTTCATGAGAGAGTGATGGGCAGGTTTGGGGATGTAGAGAGGGAATTTGTAATAAAGAGCGCCCTGGTCAAAGTACCAGTTATCTCATTGGGAATGAGGTAGCAGGACAGTTTTGGCATTGAGAGCTGTGAGGGCATCGATAATGAATTAATCAGAAGGGGTGGATTCTGAGATTTTTTTGGCAAAGGCAGCATCAAGCATGTTAATCTGAAGGTTGGAAAGGAGTACCTGGGAGGTGTTGTTCTTCAAGGTGTCGATAAGGTCTTTTCGAGAGAGGGCATTGGTGGGGCCCATTGCAGAGCTGGGAGTGTGGGTCCAGACCAGATTGTAGTCCTTAGGAACATTTGCCAGCAGGCCTGATGGCAAGACAGGCATTGTGGCTTTTTAAAGTAGGTGAAGCTTTTGTGGTCAGTGAGTATGGTGACAGAGTAAGGGGTGCCAGTGAAGTACTGGTGCCACTTTGAGAGAGTATGGATGATGGCAAGAAGTTCACAGTCATAGATGTCATAGTTGCATTCAGTGGGAGTGAAGGTTTTCGAGAAGTAGGTGCAAGGGTGCAAGCTGCCATTTGAGTCCTTTTGCATAAGGACACTGCCAGAGGCAGTGAGAGAGGTGTCTGTCATGACAAAAAAGGGTTTGTTGTGGTCAAGGAAAGTAAGTGCTGGTTATTTGAGGAAGGCCTCCTTAATTTTTTGAAAGGCTTTTTCATGCTTGATTGACCATTGCCATTGGGCATTTTTGTGGATGAGAGAGAGTAGGGGTTTTGCAAGATCAGAAAATCCTGGTATGAATTTCTGATAGCAGTTGCAGAATCCGATGAAAGATCAGACTGCTTTTATATTGACTGGGGCTGTTACGATTTTCTTTCTTTCTCACGTTTTCTTCCTCGTCAATGTAGTACACCACCCTTACTTCCACTTCACTCCTCTACATGAGGAGAGTATCTATTACTTACTTGCTTTCCCAAGTTTCTCTAGTCCCCTATTTCTCCTGCTTTAGTATTACCTTTCTCTACAGGACTATCCTCTCTGTTGATTATCTCTCTCACGATAGTCATGTGTCTTCAATCTTCCATAACCTTCTACAGCTGTTACAATTTTCTTCCTTTCCCATGTATTCTTTCTTGTCTCAGTAGTACACCAACCTTACTTCCACTTCACTCTTCTACATCAGGAGGTTGATCTTTATTTACTTGCTTTTCCATCCTCGTGTCCTGCCTTATGTCTCCCCCTCTAGTTTTACGTCTTGTTACAGGACTGTCTCTCCCCTTGACTATCTCTCTCATGATAGTCACGTGTCCCCAATATTCCACACAGTTCTACAACCTTCTACTTAGGTAATCTGTAGTACTTAAATACCCACTCAGCCTGTATTCCTCTCTTCATTCTTGTTCTACACAATCACAGCATCAGTCTTATGAATCCACAACTTGTCTGGTTGTGACCTAGTCCCCATTGTCTCCTGTTCCCAACCTTAGCCTTGCTCTGAGGACGCAGCATCTCTTTGTGAGTACCTCCCTCAGCATAAGTAACCCTTGACCTCGACAGAAGTCTGTCAACTTGCGTAACAATGGCCTTCTCCTTAGGTAATCCATAGTACTTAAATACCCACCTAGCCTGTATCTCTTTTCTCCATTCTTGTTCTACACAATCACAGCATCAGTCTTACGAATCCACAACTCGTCCAGTTGTGACTCAGTCCCCTCATCTCTTGTTTCCAAACCTTAGCCTTGCTTTGAGGACATAGTGTCTCTTCATGAGTACCTCCCTCAGAGTAAGTGACCCTTGACCTTGATGTAAGTCTGTTGACTCACATAACAAAAGAACAAGAATATCTTTTTGTCCCTCCTATTTAGGAGCAGGACCACCCCAGCCAACCCAAGATTTTCCCTCAGTGCCCCAAAAGAGTTTTTCGAGCTCCTGAGGACTCAGAAGAAACCGGAACACCCCAGAACTCTTTGGACTTTGCAGTCATTCTTTGAACCCAGTCACCCACTAGACCTAATACCCCAACGGACCCCTTTTCATCCTTGAAAAGAGTATTAGGACATCAACACACAGCTAACCCCACATCGCTGCCTTCACCACCAAAGTGCAGCACCCCATTGCCACCCTCTGGTTCCCAGCCCAGTATCTCCATAACCAACCCACTGCCACCAGTGACTCCCCTAGTAACCACAGTACCTTCAGTTGTACCAATGACTGTCCCATTGATCTTCGCACCCCTGCCCACAGTTCCCCCACCCCAGCCCCCTGCCAACCCACTCCCACCACCAGCAAACCCCATGTCCACCACCACTAACACCACTGAAGTCACAGCAGCCCTTCTGGCTGACTTCTCTGGAGAAACTGAAGATGCAATCCAATGGGTAAATGCCATAGAAGCATACTTTCAAGTCAACCCCTCCACCTACACCACTGATGACATCAAATCAGTGACCATGCTCAATAAAATGAGCCAGGAATGAGGACGTTACTTCGCAGATACCTGGTTGCACATCCTTGCAGACTCAAATGTCAAAGCAGTGGACAAAGACTTCAATCATGTGAAGCAAGTGTTCACTGACATGTTCTACCCTTACCACCAAGCAGAGACTGCCAGAGATGACCTTAACAACTTGAAACAAGTAGCTACTTGAAAGGACGATGGTTTCCAAATGAACCTCTCCAAATTCCAATATTTGATCACACAATCCCAAGCGGGAGATACCCCTGAAGTGCGAAGACTCTTTGCTGAAGGACTGGACATCCAGATAGCCACCATGATCTACTCTATGGAGAAAGTTCCCACCACCCTCAAGGCCAGGATGGACAAAGCCATTGACTTCCACAAACAGGCATCTTGGCTCTCAAGAAAGGACATAGCTTACCCCTCTCCTCCTTCCCCTCCAACTTGCACTTCACCAGAGATCCCAATGCCATGGATGTGGATATCATCCACCTGAGAAAGCTCTCCCCAGCTGATCATGCTCACTGCATGAGAGAAGGGCTTGGTTTCAGATGCCGCAAAAAGGGACACAGCACAAATGAATGCTGATCCCCACTGCCACCACTGCCACCACCAAGGGTAGAACCCCCAAGGACATCCTGCAGACATTGAAAATTTGCTATGAAGACAATGGAGAAGATGTAGCTGCCGCCACCACATTCTCAGACAATGAGGGTTTTTGATTCAGGAAGTCGCCTTGATGTCTGCTTCCCATAACTTGTTCCATGTATTAGTAGCCTTGCCAAATGAACGAACTATTCATCTCCCTATCAAACTGGCTACTGGAACACAAATCGTCGAAACCACCACCCTCATTGACTGTGGTGCCACCAGAAACTTCATTGACATTGACCTCTTATCCAAAGCAAACTTCCCCCTACAACATCTCCCCAAACCCATTCGAGCATACAATGTGGACAGAACAGCCAATGTCAAAGGAACTATCAGATGGAAAGCTCACATGGACATCCTCTTCTCTCAGTCCAGGGAGAGTACTGACCTTATGGTCCACAGTCTTGGCTGACAACAAGTAATCTTAGGGATGCCCTGGTTGCGCAAATGGAACCCCAAGATCAACTGGATATCAAACACCATCTCCATCCCAAAGTCACCAGCCTCTCCACCTCATGACCATGTCCCCCAATAATACCTCTTGCGATGGTTGGGCCTTGATGTGGACCGAAAGACCTCCAACAGACTAAATAAGTGACAAGCCTGGCAAAAAGGGGAACAGATCAACAAGACCACTATTTCCACCCAGATTGCCCAAGCTGCTCAACCAGTCGAACTGGTCATACTGGAATGGTGCAAAGACTTCGTGGATGTCTTCTCAGAGAAAACCCATGACCAACTCCTGCCTCACCACCCCTATGATCATACCATTGAACTTTGTCTGGACTTTACATAGAGCACTGAGCAATTTGTTTTTCACACACTGCCATAGAGAAGGATTCTACAAACAGTAGAAAGCACTACTCAATGAGGAGTTCCTACATGCATACAAACACAGTATAGTGATTAAGTGCTGTGATGGAATCGCACAGCACTTCTATCCCCAGATATTGACCTACTCTGCTGACTACCCAGAGAAGTACTGCTGAAAGCTCACTTGTCAATGTGTCCTACTCATTGATTCAATTAGGATCTGGATTGTATCTATCTGCAACCTGGGAAGACACCCTTGTCCTTGTTGCCTAATCTGTCAAGACCGGGTCAACTCTGGAACTATCTCCGGAACGTCTGGAGATTAGTGTCAGATGGGACTTGGCTTCAGCGACTTGGAGAGGAGCACTGTGCCCTTGTCAAGTCTTTGTCCTGGATTTCAGAATGCAGAGATAACTCGGAGGTAAGACTTTAACATCGCACAGCAACGAAGTTGAGGAGTGTTCAGAGGAGAGTCAGAGACTCTAGCAGAGGATCAGAGGGGAGTGGAATCTTAGTTGATATTCAAACTGAGGGAAATACATGGCTCGGGGGTACTACTTATACTATGGAGGTGTACAGGATTGGTAGTGGAGAATGGAGCTGAATGATAGGAACAGATGTAGAATGCTAAGGCTGCGCACCAGCTGTCCGGAATGTGGAACTGTGGCGCAGGTTCATAGGGTCAGTGGCAAGAATGCTACTAAACCTTAGTACAAAAGGAGGTAACTAAAATGAAGGATGACGAGAGGGGACCCTAATACATGTCTGGAGGTGCGGAAGTAAGTCCTGGGTGAGAACACGCTGGAGTTGGTTTCTAAAAGGGTCGGAAGTGGACTGTACCGCCAGAGTTGACTTGGTCGATTGTATGGGATATGACATAATCCCCCTCTCACAGGCAAGAGAATTAGGTATGAAGAATGACATTCTTCAGCAAAGGTCCCTCATCCACATGAACACTCAAAAAAGACAGGAAAACATTACAGCTGCATGAAAACTGATATATGAACAGAATTATGCAGTTGACAATGTTCAGGTTGAGGCACTCCTTAGAGATGAGTCACTGGTCCCAACATTGGTATGTGAATGCTTGTCTCATACAAACACAAACATAGTAATGTCCCACCATCTCATAGAATGCCTTCATTGAGAAATTTTGCACAACAAGTTTTGACCTTTTTCACATTCTAATTGTCAATTTACTCCACAAGTTTGAACTTGGCATCTGGAAGGCAATTTTTACCCATCTCCTTTGAATCCTTGATAGCCTGAAAGGGAACATTCTCAGCAAGCTTGACTGACAGTAAAATCACTTGCTTTGACCAATTTACAACTTCTTTATCATCAAGTACAGCTATTGTCAAGTATTCAGCTTCAGTCATGACACCATTTAGCACTTTTCTCAGAACTCTTCTGAGATGAAGAAAATGGCAGCAAGGGACTTTGAAGACCTGCTTCATGTTTGGTTTGTCCTTGTTCGCCAGAGCTTCACTTATCTCCACTCAGTGCGCTATCCCTGTTTTCAATGGGCTTTTTTGCCTGAGCCACATAACTCCAACATGGTTAGGCTTCTCTTCTATCTTGGCACTTGGCATGGTTTCACAAAGCTCCATATCCATATGGATGAAACATTTCAAGTCATGGATGATGTGACAGCTGTCCTTGGGGCTGAACTTCATTCCTTTCAATCAAACACTTGTTCCTTCTTTTCTACTAAGAAACTCAAGTGAGAGGCAGAGGGGTGTTACTGACGTCAAATCCAAACAAAGACTTTGGATGGTCAATCCTCTAAGGAGAATGTGCAACCAACTGGCATGCACCATAAAAAAACATTAAACTTTCAGACTTACAAGCTACACATGCTTGGCAATTACACAGAAACCATCAGGTGATATGGCACCATGAATTCGTATTCAACCCAGCCAGTAAGTTATTTCCTGGATTGATCAAATACCTCTGATTTCAGCATTGTTTTTTGTAGGGAGAGCTTGAGCATTACATTGGAAAGTCCAGGTTCACAGGAATGAGCTGAAAGGCATACATTTGACAGCTGACAAGAATTGAATGATGTCAAGCATGTATCTGCCAAATTCATGCCCACACATCCTCATCCTCAGTCCTGCATGAAAAGCTGCCCAAGACATCCAAAGAACATCACATTATTGGGAAGTCACACAACTACCCAGAGGACCTAAGAACTTTTACCACACTCCACTCAGAGGATCCCACATCAAAGGTTGGTTTCCCACCAACCACATTATAACTAGCATCCAATTTTGGTCTTAGGATTTCATATTGAAGCTGAGAAGGCACCTCCTTCCTCAAATCAGATGGATGCATGTCACTATTCTGGGCTCAGAGACCTGCCCTGGATCCCTTAATATGCCTCTGGACATAGACACTTCGACCATTGATTCTGAGACTGTTTTACATACTCAGGTTTTGTTCATAAACAATTGGATCTACCAGCATAATTTGATGCAGATCAATTATACTACTTATGATGTTTGCAGGGTGCAAGATTCCATTAATCTGAACATGGACCATTGAGACATCATTCTTCCTTCTGACACACCATCCTCCACTGTGCATCCATTCTGCTATGCAAGAGTTCTTGGCATCTTTCATGCCAACATCATCTACAATGGTCCAGGGCTGACACATTACTGGCCTTGCCAGCTCGAGTTCCTATGGGTTTGCTGGTTCAAAGTCATCAAAAGTCAACAAAAGCAAAATCCTTGCAAGCTGGATGTTCTACACTTTGTTCCTATGAGCAAAGATGATGCCTTTGGTTTTGTTGATCCAGCAGATGTTTTGAAAAGCAGCCATCTCATTCCTAATTTCTCCAAGGGTCAGCTGGATCCCAGCTATCAGGCTATGTCAAGAGTGTCCAGAGATGCCCATGATTCAAAACAGTACTATGTCAACAGGTCCATTCTCTGGTCACCAACTTGAACTTGAAGGTGGCATATACTCATTATGTCGATAGGTAGTGTTTTAAAGTCCAGTCTGGTCTGATCTTTTGCCCTTTTTGGGTACAACCAGACCATGACCAGTCTTTTAGAAACTTCAATTCTCCACAACTGCAACTGCAACCATTGCAAACAACTTGCATACTCACCCCACAAGGCCAAGTGCACTCGATTACCAAAATGGGATCATAACTCAACAGTTATTGATATCAATCATCATCACTCCCACCATCATCATCCTGGCCATCAACTAGGACAATATCATGCACCACCACCACCACCACCACACCTTGTACAAGCCGAGATCTACCAGTGCGCTGCTTTCTTTGTGTGTCCTCTTTTTTTTTCTTTTTTTTTCTTGTCTTTCTTATGACAGGACATGACAGTTTCAACAATGCAACACACTCAACATCTACATTGATGTGTTGCCCTCACCTTCACCCCTTCCCTTTCCCTCAACATTGACTCAACAATGTGTCACCCTCACTCAGGCAACTCTCATTCTCAGATGACCAACACACCACCAACACGAACTATGACCAAGTCATTTGCCACCATCCATCTTTGTCCTCAGCCAGCTACTCTCCTCCTGCCATGTTGCAAATTGCTTTGAGCTGCCAAAGTCAGTGTTCAAGAGCCAAGACCATTGGGCTCTCCAAGTGTGACATCCCTCAAATCTGCCAAACCATTGCTGCTATCCTTCAGCTGGGCAACCTCAAGTTCACAGTTGACTGTCAGTTGTAATGGGTGCCGCTGTTGTTTGCAACATGTGCTTTCTGGGCATCCTCTCTGTTGACCCTGTACCCCCTTTTTGTGTGGCTCCCACAGCCCCACCTTCATGGATGCCCTCTTCACCTATGACTTCCTTTACCTTGAGCTTTACCTTCAACCTTCAGTACTCATCTGTTCTCGCCCCTCCCCAGTGCCAAGTCCTTTATTTCACTGTCTCAACTTTGACACTCTCTACTTGATCAACACCATCAAAGAGCATCCATCCATACTCTCTGCCAACTATACCACTGCTT
>JBBPMO010001403.1:0-10207 GCA_038090315.1 Xanthoconium stramineum
AGGCAGGAGACGAGCGATTGCGCTCGAATTGACACGGTGGGAGTGAGGCACGAGCGGTCGGGCTCGAATTGACGGAGTGGGGGAGGGAGACGAGCAATCGGGCTCGAGTTGACACGGTGGGGGTGGGCCACGAGCGGTCGGGCTCGAGTTGACACGGTTTTGGTGGGAGACGAGCGGTTAGGCTCAAAGGAACGTGGTGGAGGCAGGAGACGAGCATTCCGGCTCGAATTGACATGGTGGGGTGGAAGGCAAATGTTTTGACGACGGAGGTGGGAGATGAGCGATTGAGCTCGATTGGACATAATGGAGGCGGGAAGTGAGCGTTCGAGCTCGAATCGACACGTTGGAAGTGGGAGACGAGGAGGGAAGTGAGCGTTCGGGCCCGATTTGAGAGGATGGAGGTGGGAGGTGAACGATTGCACTCGGATGGACACGGTAGGGGTGGGATGTGAGCGTTCGGGCTCAATTCGAGACGACGGAGGTGGGAGACGAGCGACTGCGCTCGATTGGACACGGTAGAGGAGGGAAGTGAGCGTTCGGGCTCGATTCGAGAGGATGGGTATGGGAGACGAGCAGTTGCGCTCAGATGGACATGGTGGAGGTGGGATGTGAGCGTTCGGGCTCTGGTGGAGGTGGGTGACGAGCGTTCGGGCTCGAATGGACACTGTTCGGGGAGGAGACGAGTGGTTGCGTTCGAATAGACACGGTGGTGGTGGGAGGCGAGCAGTTGTGCTCGAATGGATGTGGTAGGGGCACGAGATGAGCGCTGAGCGCTGAGCGGTCGGGTCACAACTGAGGTGGAGGCGGGAGACGAGCGAGGCGGGGAACCAACACAGACCATGTGACACGCATGGCAAAATTATCGTCTAAGTCCACGAGGTATTAGGAAATTAAGTCTACACTCTATTACGGTTTAGTAACTAATACATGCTGTAATGTACTGTCGAGCTGGAGCTGGTTGTCAATCTGTGACACTGCCGAGCTGTCATGCTGTAAGATGCTGTCACATTGATGTGGTGACTGTCAGCACTGTGAGAAAACAAGGGATTTACTGATGTAGGACTTACGGTGCTTTCATCCGTTGGTGTCGGCCACTGGTTGGAATCTATTTATTCCTTGAACGTCGGTACGCTATTCCGACCCGACTTTCTTTGTTGCTTTTTATGCTGAAAATTCATCTAGGGCTTATTGAGGGCGTATCTATCTGTACCTTCTACTTCCCTTCCTGTCATTGCATCGTGGTGATGGCTACTCCCTTGGAGTTTTCTGTTCCAGAAAGTCAATTTGCACCTCCACGCTCTTGAAGAGCTTGGTCGTTGATATTGCCCAGTCATATTATAACTGTCGAAGGAGGCCTGAACGTAGTCTCACCTCCCTTCTTGTTGCCCACCTCCGGATTCTCTGTGGACTCTCACACCGCTCCACTACTCTGACCCGGTCATTGGATTTCGGTGAGTCTTCATTGCGTCGTTTGCCTTCGCCATTGCTAATGTTCAGTCAGTTATGGTGCGCAAAACTAGAAGCGCTTCAAGCGCACCATTGGCTCCTCTGGACATTCGTCTGGTCGGTCCTCCTGAGGGGAGCGATAACCATGGTCACGAAGATTTGCCATGGTCAACTCGCTGCTGAATCAAGCCAACCATACGCGCCACCGGATTCGTTCACCAAACGGGGCAGCAGAGGGCTCTTCTGGCTGCGAAGGACGCTGCTGCCGAACCTCCCTCTGTGCAACCCTCCACTGATCAGTTCAACACCCTCGCTATTCCAACGGTCACTTCATTCCCCTCTGAGGCACCCTTGGCCGACCCATTGTGTCCAGATGCTGCCGGATTCGTTCACCAAGCAGGGCAGCAGGAACCTCCCTCTGCGAAACCTTCCACTAATCAATCCGACGCCATTGCTAGTCCAACGGTTACTTCGCTCCCCTCTGAGGCACCCTCGGCCGACCCATTGCATCCAGTTGCTAGTCCAACGGCGGCTTCGTCCCCCTCTTCTTCGATGCCCCTCGACTCTCCAGGCTCTGGTTCCGCCGATCCTATGTATCCTTCCCCCAAAGTTTCCCCCCTTGCTGATCAGCCCATTGCCGGGCCATCGCACATCGCCGAAGTGCAACTCGACCCTATCTTTCTTGCTCTGACTACAGCACTCACTCTTGATCTCGAGTCGACTGTCGAGGACAATAATGAGGTTTCTCCACCCCCATCTCAATTTCCTGACAACCCGATTGCGGGCATTCCGGCTACAGATGTTCCAGCTGCACGCAGTCCGACTGGAGATGCTCCTGAAGCCAATCGATCTACTCCATCTACACCTACATCTGGCCAGCGAACTGCTCGTATCAACTCAATTCTTGCAGCCTATCACGACGAACTTGACAAAATCCTCATGAAGGCAGTCGGTGAGACCTCATGCTCGGTGCAACAAGTCCTGGACAGTTGGAATAAGAGCTGCGGTCGGGTGATCACCACCACGAACCACTGGAATCTTTGGCCCTCATACCTGGCAAAGCACGAGGAGGAAGAATGCCTTCATGCGGGTGTTCCTATGGATGCACCACGTAAGTTTGTCATCTTATTGCATAGTATTCTACAATCTCATGTCGTACAGTTACTCCATCACTGCACGGCCAGCTTTATACGACATTCAAAGAAGCCAACCGGGAGAACTGGCAGGAGATTCTAGAGATCCACAGTATGTTGGAGCTCTCGGAGTCTACCTCTACCACAGTTTCACAACACATGCAAACGTTCAACAAAATCCGCAGGCAGACAACAAGCCTGGTAAGTCCTGACTCCAGATATGAACTACATTAACCTTTTGCTTAGCTTGATGCCACGGCTGCCAAGTACGGATTTGAGGCGGCTTTAGTGATGTGCGGCAACACCGTCAACGAGGACAGATCGCTTGCTTTCGTGCACACAACCGGTGCAGCAAACGACGTAAGTCAAGGACTCCATCATGAGAGGCTTGCCGCTAATATTATTTAGTTTTTTGAAACTCGTTGCCGTGCTGACAAGGATGCTATCATTGGGCATTTAAAATCACACGTCTAGTAGGTTTCACTCGTCGGCCTTCTTTTAATTATCTAATCAACTTCCAGCAATAATGTTTCCTTGGAGATTGTCAGCGACACCTTTGATGATGCACAACCCAAGGAAGTAAGCGGGATGCCAGGAAACTTGAAGGTGGGGGGTGAGATGCCCGTTGCAGCGTGTATGGGTGGCATCACCAACGAGAAGAACTCGAAGGCAGGGGGCGAGGCCCTTGTTGCAGCACGTACGGATGGCATCGCCAACGAGAAGGACTCGAAGGCAGGGGGCAAGACCCTCATTGCAGCGCGTACGGATGGCATCGCCAACGAGAAGAACTCGAAGGCAGGGGATGAGACCCTCGTTGCAGCGCATACGGATGGCATCGCCAATGAGAAGAACTCGAAGGCAGGGGGTGAGACCCTCGTTGCAGCGCGGACGGATGGCATCACCAATGAGAAGAGTGATGTTGCCACATCATCCGACGATGTGTTGAATTATATCAAGGACAGCATCCTACGGCTGATGGGTGAGTAGTAGGCTATGTTTCCCAAATGCACCTAACCAGGCACCGCAGAGAAGGCAGGCAGAGATGTATCGAAGATCAAGCGCAGCAATTTCCCTTGGGTCTCGTTGGTCCAGATCCTTGGGGATCAAGGTCTTGTGCTGCATGGATGGCCTGCCTCTGCCCTGATGCCTGGACAATTGTGGACGCAGAACTCAAGGGCAAAGGGTATAACTGCTCTCAAGGTTCATGAGCGGCATGATATCTACCATTCCTTGGAAAACAACAAGATATCTATTGTGAAAGTTGAAGGAAAACTGCAACGGAGTAAGTAATCTCCTCATTCTCTCACTTTCGGATGTTAATGTCTTGAATCAGAAGCATTGCAGGGGTCTCAGTCTCTGATCATCATTGGCACAGCTCCTCACGCGGACAGTCAGGAGGAAAACACGCAACGTGTGTATTACGATGGGTCCATAGATTTTGAGGGGCCCGCTCGTCTGCCTCCAAATAATGCTAGGACCCGCATCAAGCCACGCAAGACGCATAAGTCGAAGGCCATTTCTGACGATGTCATTAGTCTTAGCAGCGAGGGAGACACGGGCGCTGTCATCAAGCCCGCCAAGAACTCAAAGGGAAAACCGGCTACTTCAAAGGCGACAATGCTGAACAAGGGGAAGTCGAAGTATATTCCAGTCGATGACTCGAGCAATGATGAAGCAGGCCCCACCTTTACCATTGCTCGCATGGCTGATGCTGCCCCTCCTACAAATGGTGATGTAACGCCGTTGTTGCCCACCACCAATGGCCTCCAAAGTGAAGACGACTATCAGGCCCCAGGACCTGAGGGGAAGCGCAAGGCCAACACCATCGTCCCGTCTCACATCTCTAAAAAGCCTGCCCTTCAGCCGTGGAAGCCTGATGCACATGGTAAGTCTGCACGGTTTTTTCTCAGAGAGTCATTCGCTAATCTATATGGCAGTTGATGACCCATTCACAAATTCACGGCACAGCCATATGCCCATTGAGCCATCCTCTCCTTCTCCAAAATGACACGTCCCATTGGCGCCCCTTCTTGAAACTCAAGACGAGGAGGAACTGGCTGCATCGTTGCCAACCTCGAGCGACCCACCTGCTTTTGTGTTACCACCGTCTGCAGAGGGAAACACTGGTGCCGAACAACATCCACTCACCATTCTGCCTCCTGTCCCCCTTGCTTCGAACCCTGTGCACTACCAGTACCTGTGCGCAGAGGGTAACACCGGCCCCGGACAACATCCGCCTGTCATTCTGCCTCCTGCCCCCCTTCCTCCAGTCCCCCTTGCTCCGAACCCCGTGCACTACCAGTACCCATGCGCAGAGGGCAACACCGGCCCCGAACAACATCCGCCTGTCGTTCCGCCTCCTGCCCCCCTTCCTCCAAATCCCACGCACTACCAATACCCCCATCCTTACTTTCCATATCCGCCAGACGTGTACCGTGGAGATCCTCGCACTATTTATGGTGCACATCATCCTCACGACTTCTCTCGCGATACTGGTCAATTCGGGCCTGCAATCTTCCCTGGCATACCTTATGCAGACCCACAGATGCATCCAGATCTTGCTCGCCCCATCCCTCGTGGCTCTTCCGTGGAACCTCGTCAATTGCATCATCCACCTGCTGAGACTAAGTAAGGTATCATGGTCAGTTCTTGTTGTGTGTTGTCTAGCCATCTCTGCCATCGCTTCTTAAAATGTACGACAGTATTTACATGCAAAGAACTGTTCTTGGTTGATTATGATTGAGTGATAACTACATACCGTGTCACAACGACAACACCGTCATTGGCCACCAGCTCTGAGTTGCATGAGTGAATAGAGAAGTAGCATCCAATGGACGCGTCCGATTCTGAACTTTGGTTCAAACTGGACTCTTTTGAGAACCGAACGTGCGTTCAGTTTGGTGTACCCATTTTGCGAGTTGTCTTTACTGCTGATAGGCTTCCACTGGAGCCTTGGAGATTCGATCGAGATCCTTTTTGCCATCAAGTTTGATGCGATCTCGAAGTTAAACAGCACTACAAACAATGTTAATATGCCACAAAGTGCTTCATTTACTGTATTCGGGAAAACCTTCGAAGGGAAGTTTTGATTATTGACTCTGGAAGACGAGTCCTTAGCAACACCTCAAATGAGTAATTTTTTGCTGAACGAACAAAGAAGACGCTGCTCCTGGCAGCTACTAGTACTATTTAAGATCCCCATGTACTATGTAGTTTATACTTCCCCCCTCCTCATGTCCACTCCACAGCCTGACTACGAGCAAGCAGAGTCGCGTTCCGTCTCACGTTCCGTCTCTCCCTCACCCACTCTGCACCCCAACAGTGAACATGACTCCGAACTAAGTAAGTAACAATCACACACATGGAAACTGGCGAACTTACTCTTTGGCTAGCCCAACTGAGGCGTCTGTTTGTGGCCCTATCTGCCGCAGGTGAATTGGCCACAGATATAGCCGTGTGTGGCATGACATGTGCAGACTCTGTCCTTCAAGAGGAGGCTGATCATGGTGAGTAATTTTTGGTGCTGCTGAACTTTCGAACTGACCACTTGACTAGTGTACATGCTCAATATTGCAGAGACTGTCGTCTCAGCCTGCAAAATGAGCATGTACATTTTCAGCCATGCCACAACAAATGCCACTGGCATTACTCCCCCGTTACCCATCTCTTCTCCACCGCTTGCCGCCTCATTGCTGGCTGATCTACCCACGGTCACACCATTAACGTCCAGCCACGGACAAACCTTCAGCAGACGAGGACCTACTCACGAGTTCAACCCAGGTGTAGCTTGCATGGATGGCCGAGTGTACTGCTTGTACAAGGACTTTTTGTACGAGGTTCCTCAAGACAATGGCAATAATCGACCACTGTACTTGGTCACAAAGGGACATTGTGTTGGCATTTTCCGCAGCTGGTAGGTCCACTTTATCCTGTTGTACATGTCCTCAGCAACTGGGACCCAGGGAAAAAATGGCACCACAAGTGCTAGGTGTCAGTCACGCCCGCTACTCAAAGGTGGGGTCTGTGTCTGTGAATTTTGCCATCGAATCATTGCAGCAGGCTGTGGACCATGACGAATCAGAGTGGCTTCAAGTTGACAGTCCTCCCTCGACTTGGACTGGCAAAAAAGGCCCACTCCACGAGTTTAGAGCACGCCTGGCACACCCTGATGATTGATACCAACACATGTACAACGGGTTCATCTTCGATGTGCCGCAGGATGATGACAATGGTCCAGCATATCTGGTGACCAGGGGGCGTTGTGTGGGTGTGTTTCGCACATGGTAAGGCTATGTTTTTGACTCTAGTCTATGTATTCTAACCAACTTGCTGGTCCAGGGAAAAGACTGTGCTTTATGTTGTCGGCGTAAGCTGTGCCTGCTACACAGTAATTCAATCCGAGGACCTCGCCATAGTATTGATGATGGAGGCTGTTGACCGTGGAGAGGCGGAGTGGCTCCCTTGACTTGGTTTACATACTTCGGTATCTGTGACGCGCAGTATCATGTGAAAATTGAACGTCAATCACCCCTACATACACCAATCTGCCAGCAACACCGGAAAGGCCCACAAAACATGCGCACGAAGGGGGCCAGGAGGCCAGAGCAGGAAACGTCTTGTCGTGCTGTCACCCGTCCATCCCCTTCCTCTACCTCAGGACGTCATCGTCATACCCTTCCTTCTTCCTTCACCTCGCGACATCGACAAGGCCGCGCCCCCACCAACCATTCCTCCACCTCGTGACGATGATGACAGCGCACGACGAAGTCACGCCCTCGCCTGGCCCTCTCCCTTTCCCAACACATGACGCGACGAACACGCGGGCCATCGTCCTCACGCCCTCCCCCTCCTTCTCACTGTCCTCAGCGTTAACCCTCACCCTCGCTTGCATTCTTCCTCACACGCCCGACAACTTCACGGAAACGGGAACGTGACTGGCTCGAAAGTCTCGGAACAGCTAGTTCCCGATACCAACCGGAACCCGTGCATCGCTCTACCAAAGCACGAGCAGTTCATTGCATTCTCTCCAGTCCATACTGTCACTTCTTGGGACACATCGATGCACACCCAACACCCTCTCACTCTCCAACACCTTGAAGACATACGTTCCATCGCATTCTCTCCCGACGACTGGACTCTTGCCATCGGTGGAGGAGAGAAAATCACCTCATTGCCCGTGAGCACTTTGTCATGTTGGGTTATATCATCTCTGAACAGTTTTCTAGTCCCCGTATTTGGCCCCTCTGTCTCTCCTACATCCTACTTTCCGCGAACCAGACATCCAAATCGATGGTGCTATACTCGACTTGTGGAAGCGCAATCACCTCGAAAACGCAGGGGCGTCATTGACTGCATCGATCAGTCAGTCGCAGAACCCCAGCCATCATGCACTCGCTAGTCGAGCTCTCGTTCGCACTCGTTTGCAAAGATGGGATGTAGCCCTTCTTGATTCCGAAATGGTACCTTTCACCTGTTCACTCGTACGCTGACACTGACCCTCGTTTACACAAAGTCCCTTGAAATCGAACCGTCACTCATTGAGGGTGCGATAAAATCATTCAAGCTGCACAAGCCCAGCTATGTTTCTTCCCGAGTCAATCCCTCTTCGTCGTCGTGCTGGTAAATTTCCTGACGAGTGTACTATGACATAACGCTTACTCTTCCCAACAGGTATTAGGATGAGAATTCGACAATCTCGATGTCTTGGTTCAACAGCGTCTGTCTGAGGCCCTCTACTCAGCGGGTCGCAGAATGGACGCGAGCAAATCTCTTCTCGAGCTGGTCAATACCTTTGGAAAGGAGATGTATATGCACGGAGACATTGTCGAGTGGGTTTCTGGTGAGCCTACGCTCTGCCCATCCATGTATCCCACATTCTAACCCTTACTGTCAGATTTCACACGACGGTGTCTCTCTGCTCCCGAAAGCGACGACGACGCCTCGACCATAATCAAACAAGCTAATGCGCCGACGCTTGATGCTAACCTTACTCTACTCTTGGGGGAGTGGGCAAGAGCATGGCCAGTGGCTCATGGAATGACGCTTTGGTCGCCGCCGGCGGTGTGAGCTTTTTCTTTTCTGCAACATGTCTCGTCCACCTGACACTGGGTTTCGAGTTCACCATGACAAAATTTATCGTGCTATATGCAAATGCTTGGAAGCGATTGACCGCATCACGGATGTGGCTGAGTGTTTCCACGAAATGGAAGATGAATTAGGACGAAAGAGACACAACAAACAGGCGAAATGGATCGCCAGTGAGTGGCCTTGCATAACATGTAAATGCTGTCATTCATGTACCTGTTTTATTCTTAGACTTCAAATGTCATTGCTCAGGAAAACTAGAGGACCTCGGGGACACGAGGAGTGATGATGACGTCTCTCGTTATTCAGCAGCACTGGCTCTTGATCCGGCCTCACCACAAGACCTGTTGATCAAGCGAAGTAAAGCATGCTCCACCGGCATACGACTTCTGAAGATACACAGATGGTGGGAGGCAAGGGATGGGATGTCATCTGGAAGAATCGACTACATGTCGAATCAGGTTGTCGCATACTCAGGTTTGTCAATACAAGCGCAACACCTATGCCCTTTGCCAACCCTCGCTGGTTCTGGTCATGGCTTTGGTAGACCAATTGACTCGAGCATTTAGAACCAAGCATCCCGGGAATGGCGCCATCGCTATCTGTGAAGACGGATGTGTGTGCGCAGTCGGAGGCTGGGACGGCCAGTGAGTCTTGTTGTTCGTCATAGTTGGTGACACGGTCGCTAAGGCCTTGGAAATTAGAGTGCGGCTGTACTCGACCAAGAGTTTCAAGTCCCTTGGAACACTAGCATATCACAAGGATAATTGTCATGCCCTCGCCTTTGCCTCGACCTTCAGAGACAGGGAACGTGGTGGCAATTGAGGATGACATGACCAACGAGGAAAAGTGTCAGTGAGGACAGTGGCTGATTGTGGCGGGAAAGGACAACTGAGTATTGATATGGAGCTTGATGAGCTTCGAAAAAAGGACTACCATTTAACCACTCTACAGACCTTCAAAACCCGTGCATTCAGAACGATTGGTATCTTATATAGGCTACAGTAGATGACGAACGACAGATAAATCTGAAAACCACCTATACCCAAGAACAAACTACACGAGCACTCGCTAACCAATTGTACATCAGAAATATTAGATTAATTCACAACAGACCTGCAGGTCACAGCACGAAAGATGATGTGAAAAGATTGGCTACGAAAACAAAGATAGAGCCGGATGGAAGATCATCCATGAGATCATCGTCGCCCGTCGTGTCGACTCCTGACCTTGGTGTCTGGATCTTTGATGGGTTCATTTGGATGGTGTACCGCGCCTCTGCTCTCGCTCTTGTCGACCTCCTGTTCCCTCTCTCCAGCATCACCAGTTGTTTCTCGACCGTATTGCTCAGCGAGGGCGGGCAGGCGTGTGGACATACAGGAGGGGTGAGGTGGGGAGGCAAGGACGGGTGTGCGTACGGAGTTGCCTATGAGGGCAGTGATAATGCGAAGCGACCTGGATGAGGTGGGAGAGAGAGGGAGGGGGGGGGAGGGGGTGGGGCGGTGCGTGGTGGGCGTGGGGGGGAGGAGGGGGGGGTGGGGCCG